>JANHFT010001847.1:193061-203649 GCA_032467955.1 Pseudoxenodon macrops | reverse complement strand
ATGAATGAATGAATGAATGAATGAATGAATGAATGAATGAATGAATGAATGAATGAATGAATGAATGAATGAATGAAATGTCTATCACAAAATGATGAATTTCCAGCTGGTTTTTTCCTGAGGAAAGTTCATCTGTGATGATCCAGAGATAAACCTTCTCAGATGGATTTCATTTTTTGGGGAGGAGCATCCCAACCAACCCCACTCACACCATCAGAGTAGAGAAGCTCCCTCCCTATTGATATTAACAAATTCCCTATTGGAATTGCTGGAAAGAGCACGCACGCGCACACACACACACACACACACAGTAACTACATGTTTTGGGCATTGATTATTCCTTTTATGTGACGTGTATTGTAACTATAATTTGAACAAGATTGTATAGGTCACTCAGAATCAGTTACATAGATTGGAGTAGGATATCCAGCAAATGAATACACAAATAATGCAGAAAAACTACTCTTTTATTGATAAAGTATGTATTTGTTTGTTTGTTTGTTTGTTTGTTTAATTCATCAAGCATGAATTAGATAACATATATAAGTATAAATAAGATTATGAATACATGAAATGGATACTAATAAAAGGGAATATTAGAACAGGGACCGTAGAAGACCTCTTAAGAATGAGGTGAGGTCAACAGTAGACAGTCTAAGGTTAAAGTTATGGGGTTTGGGGAAGAAACCAGAGTCAAGTAGTACATTCCAGGCATTGACAATTCTGTTACTAAAGTCATATTTTCTGCAATCAAGTTTGGAGCAGGTTACTATATGTTTGTATCTATTGTATGCTCGTGCATTGTTGTGGTTGAAGCTGAAGTATTCATTGACAGGTAGGACATTGTAGCAGATAATTTTATGTACTACGCTTAGGTTAATAACATGGTTATTAAGTGAATCTAGCTTGCCCATTGACTTTGCTTGTCAGAAGCTCTCAAAAGGTGATTACATGATCCCAGGACACCACAGCCATTATTAACTGTGAGTCAGTTACCAAGCATCTGAATTTTGATGACGTGACCAGGGGATGCTTAACTGTTGTAAGTGTGAAAAACGGTCATAAACCACTTTTTTCAGTGCCATTGTAACTTTGAACGGTCACTAAACAAACTGTTGTAAATCGAAGACTACCTGTACTATTACCTGTAACTGAAAAGGAAGATATCCAAATTTCTGCTTACTAGTATTTCTCAGACCTTGAGCATTAGCTGCAAGGAGAGAAATAGAACTGACCTGCTCACTGGTAATTAGCTGAATAATTTACATAGCATGTTTTTTTTAAAAAAATGCTTGTACTTGATGTTTCTACATTCCCTCAGTGTGCAAGTCTAATCTAGTAGTAGTAGTGTCCTTTTTTTGTTTTGCTTTAAAGAAAGGGTATGTTTTTCCTGGCCAAGAACTAGTCTTAAAAAAAAAAAGGATTCTGTTTCCAATAATAATAAAAATGCAGACAGATCCACCCACTGAATATCTAAAAATACTTTTAGATTAAAAAAAAATAAAAACCATTCCTGAATTTTTGTATAGCCTTTTGAAGAAAATAGATATACAAATATCAGTGAGCAGATCTGTAGATGTTGGAATTCCACACTCATCTTTACACAATACAAATAACATGTTACTAATCTTTTGTTTGCTTTAGTAGGTATTCATATATGAAATAGCTGCTGGAGATTCTATCAAACTGTATTTGGATTATCAACAAAATCAATAATTGCAAATTAATAACCAGGTGTGTCTTCAGGCTGTGGTAAAAAAAAAAAGTTAAGATGGAAATCACAGCAAGGTATTCAGAGCTCTGCTTGTCTTCTATTGTGGCACAATCTTGCCTTTTTTTTTTACCACATCTTGTTGACACTTCTCCACATAGCCATATACATTCTATAGAAAGATGTCTTCTTTTAAACACTTACAATGTCCATATGGTCACACTAATCACTGATCTGCGTATGAGATTTTTGTTTGAGCTTTTAGGGATATTACCCGTTTTGTCCCAATTTTACTGCCATATCCAGTTTAGCCATTCCTAACTGGAAAACATTAAGGTACATAAGAAAACAAACAAACATAGTTTTACATTTGTGGAAAAGAAATGTAGATACAGTATAGGCAAGGAAAAGCTGGAGAATAGCAAAAGAATCTACAATTAAGTTTAAAGCCAGAAGAAAACACATTAAGTATACAGGCAAAGTGATAATTGGAAGAGAGATTTCAGTTGTGATGCCAATTCGTGTTTCAGGGAAACAACAGTGGGAGAACAGTATGTCTGGAAAAATTCCAGAGGGATTTGGATGACTGCTATATAATAATCAAAATGCTAGAGAGAATGGGCCTAATAATAAGTGTTGATCTATTTTAGTATTTTCTATTCATATGAATGTGCAATGTATGTCAGAGATACATGAAACATGTACCTGCAGTTAGCAACTCATGTGTAGCAATAGCTAATTATAAACACCAATTTTCTATGCGCAAAAAAAATAAAATATCAGAAGCACTATCTTTGAATACACAATAAATTATATTACAGCGAGTTACATTGGTGGGATATTGTTTAATATATGAGACATTAAGCGATTGATAAAGCAAATAGCCTCTTGCCAGACTATGGCACATTATTTCAACTTATGACATGCATTTCAAAGAACTCCTGACTCATATTTTACTTATACCTTTGCTGAATTTCCTTACAAATTCAATTTTCTAAATTCCTTATGAACATAGTCACCCTGATCCATAGATCAAACACCTGGTGCTCCTTTCTGTGCCTGTCCAGCACAATAGCTATGCTTCTGGTTCTTCATGTTTTCAGTGGTAGAATAATGATATTTTTTTAAAAAGATGGATAAAATAGCTAAATAAGTTGCTATTACTTTAAAAATTCTTGGCATTAATTTAATTTAATGGCATTAAAATATGAAAGAGAAAGAAAGAAAGAAAGAAAGAAAGAAAGAAAGAAAGAAAAATAAAGAAAGAAAGAGATGTGTGTCCCAGTGGACATAAGATCTATTTTATGATTTATCAGTCCTTGAAAATAGAAGATTTAATAGTATTGCTAATAGTCCAAAGGTAGAAAAACATTCTAACAGTGCCTCCCTTCTGTATGTTTTGTTTTCTTCCCCCCACCGGATGTTTACTATAGACTAAGAGAAATAGAACATATTGAGAGTCAGGATCTCAGGGGTCAGACAACGTATGTAAACACCAAGTAAATGAGGCTAATATTTTAAAACGCAGGATGATGCAGAGTGATTGCAGGTTAACATCTGCTTCTGGAACAGACTGCCTTTTAGCATGACTTTTAAAAATAAAATGTTTTAATTCTTGTATTTTAGGGGGATTACAGCAGGTGTTATTGATTTCATAGATTTCTTTGAGATATTGCTTTTTCATTCTTTTTTTTTTGTACATCACTCCAGACTCCTTTGGGAGGAAGAGCAGAATAAAAAATAAAGTAAGATTATAAAGAAGGAAGAGGAGAAGAAGGAAAAAGAGCAGCAGCAGGTGGAAATGAAACCCTTTCAGATGTTGCTTAAGCTTTGTTTTCCATTGATGGCTTTTGCACAGCTCCAGTCATTGTTGGTGAAGAGGTGCCCCACTGTACTATTGAAAATGAGAAAAAGTATATGCACTTACTGCCTGGTAACTGCTTGCATTAGTTACTCCCCCTCCCTCCCTTGGCCGGTAAAAAGATTTGCCATCCCGGGGGAAGTAGAAATAAAGGTTGAGCAGGCTACTGACATTCCTCAGCAGATGAACAGAGGGGCGTTTTTTTTCCAACAGCCATCCCAATTTCTGGCCCTCAGATGTTCAGGCTCTCAACAAAGGGTAGAAGGAATATGCAATCAGACAAGTGAACTCTTTCTTGCTAGCAATCAGAGAGAAGAGAGGGAATGAAACACAAGAAAAGTAGCCACAACAACCTAATAGGAACTGAAGTGTTTATTGGAAGAAGTGAGGCGATGTATCAGAGGGAATAGAAACAACTCCTGTGTAATTGTATTTTATGTAAAGTGCTTTGGGGATTCTCCTAAACTGAAGGCAGGATATAAATAAACAAATAAAATAGAGAATGGGGAGACAGCAATTTCTATTGCTTGCTAGCCAACATAGTCTACCAGTACCAGTGGTTTGCCATTCTTGAGGAAGATATTATTTTATTACATAGAGAGAGAGAGAGAGAGAGAGAGAGAGCTTTTAAAGAAACCAGAAGTATGTCAAAAGTTTGAACATACAGCAGATTTAGATTATCCCACTTCATTTAGAACCAGGTTTCTGTGTGAGTCATCACTAGATTTCTTCTTGCCAAATGAAAACTACAGGGAGGCAATTTTCATGGGTAAAGGAAAAGATTTTCTATATTTTACATTATGCTCCAAATCCTTCATCCCCTCCACCAACTCAACATTCTTTAAAACTAGTTGTAATACACAGGTCAACAGATTACCTATAAAGCAGGGCTCTTCAACCCCCGGACTGAGACCCACTACTGGAAATGGGCTGTATGAGCAGCTGGCTAGCACATGTGTGCAGTTCAACTTGGACAAGGGGCGGGTCAACATGTGCACACATGCACGCATCAGCCTGTTTGCTCTGGCCAGTTCACCTCTCTCCCACCACCGGACCGCCAATCCATAAAGGTTGGAGATCATTTCTATAGAGGACCTGATGTTTTGGGGATTCGGTGCTATAATGGTTAAGGCATCAAGCTAAAAACTGGACGACTGTAAGTTGTAGTTAAGGAGGAGTGGCAAATCACTTTTGAAAAACCTTGCCAAGAAAATTTCAGGGACTTGTCTACGCATGATTGATTGGAAGGAAAAAAATGAGAAACAATATCTTTATGAATCATTAGGTGAGCTTTTAGTAAATATGATATCAGGACCCTACAAGACCAGAGATTTTCCCTTTGAAGAAATCCCAAATCTTAAATGCAAACAAAGCTACAGAAACACAGAACTTATGCTGAAATTTCAATGGCATCTTTCCAATCATGACTCTTTTATATTTCTCCTCACTTCCTCTGGATTTTGAAGGTAGCTCCCAATAGATGAATTTCATAAAAAACTTTATCACATGCCATTGTCACTATTGGGCACAATTGTAGGTTTTGTTTTTTTATTAACATGCTGGTTGAACCTAGCAATCTACAGTATATATTAGCAAATACAATATATACTGGAAGTACATACCGTAGTTCTAACAAATTCTGGTTTATGAACATAAACATTTTGTTTATATTTTCAAACAATTTTATTCCTCTTATGAAGGCTGTGGTGGGAGCTGTGGGAACCCTGAAGATGTTCCAAAATGGCTTCAGGATTGACACTGTTGTTATTGTTGATATTACTCGCAGGGTGGAAAAAAATCAGAATATTTATGTTTTTAACAGCTTGTTGCTATTGGTGTTACTTTTTGTGTGTTAGTTTCTTAAAATTGAGTTTGAGAACTGTTGCAGTGATTGAATCATGCGTTGTTCATCCTCCTCCTATGCAAATAATTTGAAGAATTTCTGGTCTAGATAGAAAAGCAGAAAGATTTGAAGCTTTTCTTTCAGTTTTTCTTAGCTAACACCTGTTTTATTCTGAAAAGCAGAGTTAGAACTTCAATTAGGAGGTACAGTTGTCTGTCACAAAGCTATACTTTTCCTTTCTTCTATCTTTTTACTGCTATCTTTATTTGGATATTTTGAATTCATACAGTGGTTTTAAGAAGAAAAGGATTTGAATCTATCCAAGGTCATCCTTTCCTGAAAAATTCAGGAGGTGTAGTGTTGTTCAAAAGTTTCAGTAACCACCACCTTTGGTTCGAGATACTTTAAACCAAGGGTGTCTAAATTTGGCAACTTTATGACTTGCGGACTTCAACACTCAGAATTTGGATTTCAACTTGTGGACTTCAAATCCTACGCTGGCTGAGGAATTCTGGGAGTTGAAGTCCACAAATCATAAAGTTCAGAAACCCCTGCTTTAAAGAATTCCTATTCTGTTTCAAAAGGCCTAATTTTGATCCAATCCAAACCACATTTTCATTATTTTGGAAGTAGCACAGTAGAAAGGCCACATGAATAACTTTGTTTCTAGAAAATCTCAATACTGACAAGAAAAGAAATGCCACCAACAGTTCTCTAAAAGTGAAGACACTAGTTTACGTGGAAGCAAATTAATAACTCACACCTTCAATATTTGACGTACCAATTTTTCATTGATTAATAAATCATTATGAGGCAATGGCTGAGTTTAGATTTAGAATTGCCTATTCTACTGAATTTACTGATTAAAGACACAAGCTAAGCTTCCTTGAAGATCAGGTCAAATATTTCTAAACGTTATTTTAAAACTTAGAATGGGACCAGGACTTCAGAATGTCTCTTTGATGTACTTGAGAACCATTTACCATAACAGCAATAACAAATTACAGCCAGTCACTAAACTGCCAAAAAGTCTGAATGGTTATCTCTGTCATTGTGGCTTTCAGACAATTACAAGCTATGGGATTAAAAACAGAAGACTATAGAAACTATAAGTACAGGGATCTTGCCTTTACAGAACCTTTAAATATAGTTGCAAAATATGAAGGTATCATGAAAAGAAGTATTAGTAAATATAAATCTGGAGTTTCACCATTTCTAGTAAATCTAATCTAGCTATTAGACGGATTAAAATGAGAGAAAACATGATGTTGGTTAAGTATCATGGCTTGTATGTAGATGTATTTTACATTACAGCTTTGAGCAACAAAGAAATACTTAAATTATATTGCTGGCACAATCTAGCCAGGGATACCCAATATCTATTGGCTTTAGTACCATGCCCAACCAATGCTTTGGGCACTCCATCCGGAAAAGGTTAGCCATTACTGCCCTATGCTATATTTTGTAATACTGCAGGTAAAGGAAAGCTTTTTCTCATTTTAATTTCAATAGAAAGAAGATACACCTAAATCCTGTTTATGATTGCTCAGAAGATTTCCTTTAGGTACAAATAGAAATCTTCCTAGTTAGGCCTACACCAGGCAATAGCTTTATGTTTTGTTGAAATAAAAAGAATTTCATAGTATTTGACATTGACTAGGCTGTACTGTGGGATCATCATATACCGAACAAACCAGTGCTTTTACTGAGAAATTTGTTCATATTCCTATTTCACACAAAGGAAGTTAAGACACAATAGATAGAATTTGAGATTAAGATCATATGTATTCATACGTTTGAAAGTGACATTTTCATATCTAAGGGCTGGTTCCTTTTATCCCAAAATCATGTTTAGTATTTGGTAAGATGATCGGAAACAATGCAGTCCTCTTGTCATGCCAAAATTTGATCAGGCAGTTGGATGGGGGAAATTTGAAGACCTGCTACAGACTATGTACAGATCAAGTAAGTTTTATCCATGCAATTTCACATAAAGCAGATAAGTAGGAAAAAAGGATTCATATTCGTGGCCGGCTAATAACCATGTAGTCTAGAATAAAAGAATATATATACTACATATATGCAGGATATCCCAATAATTAACGGAATTCCCATATTAGATTGTTAAAGCCATGCATGTGAAATATTCAAGGTCTCATAGATACTGAAATTTGCCACTAACACTTGCTGTATATCATAAAGGCTGGAGAATTCTGGGATTTGAAGTTCACATATTTTAAAGTGGCTGAGATTGAGAAACACTGTTATATATGAAACAAATCAGGTTTAAAATAGTGTGCTAACTGTTTTAATCCTGCTCCCGGGCTTTTAAAATCCAGAGGGCCCAGATGCTAAACAACTGAAATCTAGTCTTTTCTGCTGTTTTCCATTTATTTATTTATTTTAAAAAATCAATGCAGTCATAATGGACAAAGTCTACTTCTTTAGCATTTTCACCTAATTCTCCTATACATATATATCAGAACTAGGCAAAGGAACATCCATAATAAAAGAAAACCTATGATAAGAATAAGAACCACAATTCCAGATTAACAATTTCTTCTTTTTCTGGATTACCAAGAATTGTCTGGGTCTATTTTGAATTGTTTCTGTTAGAATTGCAATTCCTTCTGTCAAACTTTCGCTCCGTCTCTCTTTCTTTCTAAGAGAACCTGAATTGTGGATTCAGCCTTTCTGTTATTGAAACTCAGAACCTACAATCAGTTACCATGTAATTAACTGTATTTTTTTTTCTGTCTGGTGAATGTATTAATTATCTTCAATACAACATAATGGACTCTCTTCTCATGAACATAGTGTCCTTGGAAAAAGTTTTGTTTCATTTGTCAAATCTTTCCAGTAACCGAAAAGTACTTTGGAACAGCAACTTCAAAAGTATTTCAGGAAGAAAGATAACATTTATAAACAAGGAAACTCACCTCAGTTATATACATTGATGAAATTTGCCCGAAAGGTTTATCTTTCTGCATATCACATAGATGAAAATTTCAGCAACATTGTAAACAACAATTTGGAGGTAGGTCTACCCAAAGAAGTGACAGGCACCTCTGATCTCATGCTGCAAACCAGGAAGAGCGGGAAGGAACTACCTCCTGCAGACACATAAATTTTAAAGATAATGATGTCTTTGGAATGTTGATAGTACAAAACTTTCAAAAGGTGGAATTATTTCTAAGTTGAACTAGCAAAGATGCAAGCTGGCTTAGGCCTTTTTGCACCTCTGTGCTCAAGAACGGCAGGGTTTAAATTACAGCAGCTTCAGTCTTTGCTTTCCAATCCCTTAATCCTTAAGGAGCAGAGGTTTCAGTTCAAGAACAACTTCACACAGAGCATTAAAAAAAGAGGGTTTTGGAGAACCTCCTTGTAGAGGGATGATCATTTCCCCCCCCCCTAGCTGTAGCTTTCTCTTGAAAATAAAAAATCAAGAAAGACCAAATAAAACTGTTATAAAACAATTAATGCGTGTGAAGAGTCCTGTTTTTGTTTAAATATACGTATATGAAAAGGAATACACAATCTCCAGTGAATCGTACCTGTGGTTTTCATCATTGTTTTGCTGGTATTCCCTCATGTTTGTGAGATGCCAGATCTCCAGTAGAAATGGAAACTGGTCTCTAAGGTTGGTTTACATCTGGTAGCCGATGCAGTTCTTTTTCCAAAAAAAAGCTGTATAGGTTGACTATGGGCAATTATGGTCTGATCTAAGACACATGCATTTGCTAATTTTTTCCAGCTGTTCTTGGAACACTGAATTTGCCTTATCTATAATTAATGTTTTCTAATAGGACTAAAGTAAAAAATAATAATAGAAAAACAAAACACAGAATCATTTCATTTTCTTAGTATTAGGTTCTGATGGTAACAATTTCATATAAGTGTGTATGTGTTTGCTATTTAAAAGCAAAAATGAGTTTAGGCTCCAAACTGTAATTTAAATTAAAATTTTCAGGTGTTATGTATATACGTCTCTAGTACATCAAAGAGAATGGGAAAATAATGACTTATTTAGGTTTGCTCCCCTAGGACTAAAAATGGGGCAGAAGTGGTCATAATTGATTTTCAGAATCATTCTGGAAACTGTTATGAAAACGTCTAGTTAAGCTGGAATGTTGTTTTCTGAAACTGTTGCTGTACATTGCCTTCTGCAGGCACTCTCAGACTTTGCTAACCATACCTTCATCAACTGCACGGCATTCTGTTATTCTGAAATTCTGCAGGGAAATGCATCTGGTATGAAGCTATCATATCAGGCAGTTAACAACAAAATCATTTCCCCAAAATGTGAGGAGCTTTTAATGGAAAAATTCATCAGTGCAAAAGCCTTTACTGAAAAACGAGAAGTGGTGCCTGATTACTCTATGACAGTTTCCTCTGCATTAGAGAGTTTCCTAATTTTAAGTAAACATTTCTTTCTTTAATAAGCTTGTGCTGAGAGGCGCTGACAACTCACAGTGACAGAATTACATTCATATGCTTTTTCTTTGGAGCTGGAGAAAGTGGAATGCAGTGCAGTTGTTGTTTTGAGAACGCAAAATGCGTGAAAGGGAGGGAGAGCTAATTTTCTGTTCTTTCTTCCCAGTTTTGATTCTTCCTTCAAGATGGTTTGACCTTAATCCAACAAACTTAATGTGACATAACCCTGAAACAAAAACAGGAACGCCTCTCAGGTCCAGCCTTTGGAATGAAAAAGCTGTAATTATTAGTCCTCTGTGTGATCTTTTCAGATTGTGCTGATGAGATGAAGTTTAATCTCCTCTCTCTCTCCTCTACAGCACCACAAACCACAGGCAGTTTAAGGCTGCCTGGAAATCTCTCACATCTGGAAGAGCAATAATTCTTGGGATTTTGCTTGACAGCCATGACAAGCAGCAGGGCAGCCAGAAACAACTGTCTCTTCTGTTGTGTTATTTGCAAGAAATCAGGAGAGGAGGAGCAGCACAGGACCACATCCTTCTTCAGCATATGTTAGAGGAAATACTTTTATTTTCTGCCAGATGCTTCATGAATACGTCCTAAATATTACATAAGACAGTAGCTATCACTTCCAAACAAAATTCCTTGGTGTCTGCTAAGCTGCAAAACATATGAAGGCCTATTGTCTGGCAAAGGATTTGCACAGATACTTCAGAGATGTATAAAAAGAGAAAGAGGG
>JANHFT010001847.1:163020-175563 GCA_032467955.1 Pseudoxenodon macrops | reverse complement strand
CTATCTATCTATCTATCTATCTATCTATCTATCTATCTATCTATCTATCTATCTATCTATCTATCTATCTATCCGCCCACCTGTCCATCCATCCATCTACCGGTATCTATCAATCATCTAATCTAATCTAATCCATCTATCTATTTATTTATCTATCATCTAATTTATCTAATCCATCCATTTATCCATCTATCTTGGATAATGCATGTGCCTCTTTCCCCATCTGTTGGGAAATTTCCTTTTGAAAGCTACCATACTTTTATTTTTGAGCCAAGTATAAACGTTACCTGCTACATTCACACCATTCATTAAGCCACCCTGTGATTTGTCTGGTTTTGGCTTGGGAGGTTTAAACTCAGCCTTGTAGTTTGTAAACCAGGTTTTATAGTGGGAATGAGCAACTCAGTGTCCTGTTGGTGCTCATCCTTTCCTCCAAGATGGCATTGCCAAATTGCAGGAGCAAAATGCTAAATTTCAGCAGTGTGATTGCCCCCTCCCGAAAAAAAAACCCCAATAAATAAATAAGAGGAAATAGAGGCAAGAGTCAACTGTGAATTACTCCCATCTACTCCCTTAACTCTCAATATTCCCAAAGAACTCCCAAATCAGCAAGAATAGGAAATTGAAGATATGAATTGTTCGGATTAATAGTAGAAATGACTTACTGCCTTCTGGAGGCCTTATCCTCCCATATCCATTCTTACAAGCTCCTCCAAATGTTTCTCAACTGGTGAACATCAATTGGCAGGGTCTCTTTTGGTGATAGAGATCACCTTAGCTGCAGGGGTGGGCTGCTAGGGGTTTGCAGGGGTTCAGGAGAACCTGTAGGTAGGATTCTGTGCAGTGCGGAGAACCCCCAAATCCCACTCCTGGCTGTCCTTGCCCACCGCACCCCGCCCTTCCTAAGAGTCCCCATGCAGCTTGTTTTGGATGCAGGTAAGGGCAGGGCGCACAAAGAGGCTTGGGGAGGGTGAAAAATGGGCCTACCAGAAGTTTGGGAAGGCTGGAAACAGGCCCGTTTCTAGCCTCCAGAGGGCCTCGGAAGCCTGGGAAAGCCGTTTTCGCCCTCCCAGAGGCTCGAGCAAAGCCTACGGAGACTGGGGAGCGCAAAAACACCCCCCCCACACACACACACAAGAGGTCAACTAGGCCACGCCCACCATGACCATGGTCACGCCCACCATGACCATGGTCATGCCCACCATGGCCATGGTCACGCCCACCATGGCCACGCCCACACCCAAAGAACTCCTTGCTAACATTTTTGAAGCCCACCCCTGCTTAGCTGCGTAGACAGTTAGAAGGTCCACCTGGTCAATGGCTGGTTCTACAATGTGAAGCGAGTCAATTGTGGTTCCTTCATTACACCATAGTTAAACCAAAGGTGGTTTAGGGTGGTTGATTCATTCTTGAAAAACGAATTCAATTCACTTCTAAGAAATTCTGCCAGCAATTTCCTTCTTTCTTGTTAAAAGTATGCGTAAGCAGAGCAGTTACTACTAACCTGATAGCACATCCTTGATCAAATGTGACATAAAGGTTTTTTTACTAGGATCATAGGATTACATGGTGGGTAATAAAGAGGAGCTCCATACAGCAGCAGTTAGCAAAAACATATGGGAAGAATTGGAAAGGTAGTCCTCGACTTACAACTGTTGATTTAGTGACCGTTTGAAGTTACAGCAGCATTGAAAAAAGTGACTTATAACCAGTGGTTGAGATTCAAATAATTTAACAACCGGTTCTCTGCCCTAATGACCAGCTGGGTAGGCGTGGCTTGGAGGTCATGTGACCGGGTGGGCGTGACCAACTCAACATCACTCACATCGATGGGCGCTTCGCCTTAGCTGTTACAATGTAATAAGGGTTAACCGGAGAGGCACTTTCTGTAAACAGGACAATAAAGATTAGGCTACAAACAACTCCAGAATGTTTCCTTCCTGCCTTCCTTACAGGATTAGCCCTGTAAAGTGTAAAAAAACCAAAATAAGATTTCTTCCAACAACAGATTCTCCCGAACTGCTTGGAAAGTTAACAACCGGTTCTCCCGAATAGGTGCGAACTGGCTGAATCCCACCACTGCTTTTTCACATTTATGACCGTTGCAGCGTCCCTTCCCCATGGTCACATGATTTACATTTGGATGCTTGACAACTGACTCACATTTATGACGGTCGCAGTGTCCCTGAGTCACGTGATCCCTTTTTGATGACCTTCCGACAAGCAAAGTCGATGGGGAAATCAAATTCACTTAACAACCACTTTACTCATTTAACAATTGCAGTTGTTCATTTAACATTTTTTACGGCGAGAAAAGTCGTAACGTGAGACAAACTCACTCAACACATTTCTCACTTAGCAACATACATTTTGGGCTCAATTGTTGAGGACTATCGGCAATTGTCTGTTCATTGTTCTTGATCAGAGGAGAAAGGACAGATATGCATGTTATGTAGATGGAGATTGTGGCTAGCTGAGGTTTTAAAATCCATTTAAAGTGTGAAAGACATTTTCATGTGGGCAATTACATTTTTATTCTGATCACCTTTTGGCCTTTGAGTGGACTTGATTATTAAGTAGCATTTATTTATACTGGTGGGTCCTCTTTATTTCTTAAGTTCACTGATGTGTTTTTAATTGGGTTTCTGGGTTTTGATTACAATATTTGGTTTAATTGTGTTTTACACCCACCTCAATTGCTGCTTTTGGGACAAAGAAGAAAATACACATAGTATGTTAATTAAAACAATTTGCAACCACAAATGATCTTGGAGAACAATCTCCTCCTCATACTAAAATATACTGAAAGACTTTATCCAGTCTGGGGTGTAAGTTCTACTCTAAAGTTCAGCTGAATAAATATCAGCAAGAACATTGTCATTTTCCCAGGAACCGAATAAACAGCCACTTCCTGTTCTTTTTCTTTTAATTTTCTTTTCGGGGTTCTTTTTTGAAGTACAGGTTTTGCTTCCAGCAAATTGTCGCTATAAAAGAAAATTATTTCAGAAACAAATTTCTCCTGCTCTGTCCTTATGATCCCATATTAGCCGAGATTTTAAGTAGTACATAAAAACAAACAAACCAAGGAATTGCTTTTTTTAATATTGTGCCTTTTAAGGGTAATTGTGCATTGGACTGCATGTGGAGGTTTTTATATAGAAACACTGATGGGAAAGGGAGCCAAAGAGAATATTTTAGCAGCAAGTAACTCAAGATGCTTTGCGATTTTTGGATGCAATGATGCCATATAAGTGTTAGGCTTCCGTTTCTAAAAGGGAAAAATAAGATTGCTCCATATTGGTCCTCCCCAAACTGATGGCCTGAAGATACAGTGAATTACAATTTCCATTCCTTTCATTAGTTATCATTTTCACTGTTTTACAATACGGTTCTTGTTCCTGTTTCATGAGTGTTTAGGCCATCGATTACATTAGCTTCAACTTCTTTAAATGCACATCTCAGTCCAAAATACTAAGGACAAGGTAAATTATAGCATGATGCTCTTCCAGAATCAAAACAAAAAAGATTAAATATCAAAAAAAAAATTAAAAATCAACCCAGTCCTAGACTGCATTAACAGAGGAATAGAATCAAGGTCATATGAACTATTCTTCAAAGCACCTGAAGGCAGGACAAGAAGCAATGGATGGAAACTAATCAAGGAGAGAAGCAGCTTAGAATTAAGGAGAAATTTCCTGACAGTTAGAACAATTAATCAGTGGAACAGCTTGCCTCCAGAAGTTGTGAATGCTCCTACAGTGGAAGTTTTTAAGAAGATGTTGGATAACCACTTGTCTGAAGTGGTGTAGGGTTTCCTGCCTAGGCAGGGGGTTGACTAGAAGACCTCCAAGGTCCCTTCCAACTCTGTTATTCTATTCTATTCTATTCTAAACAGCATTAATTAAATGTATATAACATACATGGGGTGCACAAAAACACATTTCCATTTAGTTGAGCACTCTCCTTGCAAAAAGAAAAGCAGAACACATAAACATGCTCACAATCAACCCTCTGAACTCTAATTTTCCCATTTAAAAACGTAAACATTCACACATACAACCACACACATAATGATATAGTTACTTGCAGGGAATCATACTGAAAGATCAGTTTTAATCAGTTCTTACGTTTAGGATCTGCCATCCAGAATCATTTGAAATAAAAGTGCATTAGATTGTTGATCTCTAAGCATGTGCTTGAACAAATGCAGCTGCTTCCTCACCCATAACCTGCCATCCCCATTTTGATATGTACTCAATAGCAGTAGGATGAAACCATGCTGGAGAAAAACCATGCCAATCATAAGTTGCAAACCAACAAGCCAATCTTGAGTGGCTTGAGCCCCTTGAAACTCCTAAAAGAGAGCCACTCAAATGCCCTATGTTATGTTAAACTCCATTCAAATCTAGTATGTTTTGTTTAAAGGTCAGGACCAAACTGTCAGAATATGGTGTTCAGTTTTGAACTGAACAGGCCTTCTAAGCTCAAACATGTTGAACTTGGAACAGTTTGCACATCCCCTTCTTTAGGCTCATTTATAAGCAATCAGTAAGACTTTTACGTACATGGTTTGCTTCTATGACTTGTTCACATTCCACAGAGGTGACATCCTGCACTTGTAATGTGGTGTGTGTTTACATAATACTGTCAGAAGGAGGTACAATTTCAGATATTTAAGATTCCTTTATTTCTAACCTGTAAAAGAGTAACTAAAACCCCTCTGGTCCTCCATCAGGATCTACCAATTAATAAGGACTAACACAGTACTTATTTCAGGCAGGATTGCCTTGGACTTTGTAGTATGGATTCATTTTAACTTGCCTTCCAGAATACTTCTGTAATCATCAAGAGCTGTCTTGTACAAAATTAAAATTTTCTTCTAGTTAACCTTTCTAAATTGGGAAAAGAATTATCTTCAAGTCAATATAGATTAAGGTTGGCCTTAAGTCCACGCAGAAGGAAAGCACAGAGAAAAAGAAAGGCTGTACCAAACTGGTGCTTTTTCTTGAAATTCCCCTGTCACATTCTGAGAATTATGTATAAATTGGCACTTTTGCAGTGAAGAAAGCTTGCATTGCTCTCCAATATGTTTACATGATCCACCAGAGGACATTAATAATATTCTGGTTACTTAACCATCAATAAAGTGCTGTGTTTAAGTTGCTGGCCTAGGACTAATGTTTTCCCTCAGTTCTGAAAACCCACTTTGGAACAATCATAGTCTCTAAATTCAACTAAACTCCCGATACTGTTGTAAGGAAACATTGAAGGAGTGTTACATGCACTAATATCCAGAGAGGTAGTTAGTATCTGCAATATCATCCATATATCCATATGCATTGTTTCATAGATTCTAACCTTCCCGTGAATCCTATCTTTCCTGGATGAAAGATAGGATTTCAATCAAATAAATAATTAAGTAGGACCAATAGCTTGTATCAATTGAACCACTGTATACTGTACAATTTGCACCCAGGGGATACTTTGGAAATTCTTTTGTGGCTTTAAGGAAGTAGAAGTTCTCATATCTTCCTACAGTTTCCCTCCTTGAATATTCTGAGATTGGCTCATTGAGATTACTCTTTCCAATTATTTCAAATTTGAGGATCAAAAAAATAAATGTTTACATTATTTTAAATTCTTCACTGACATTAAGACTGCCAAATACTTCTACTGAGTCATATACTGGGCAAAGCTTTTGTTTTAGGTATTGTTTTATGACTACTTTTTTTGGTAATGGATTTTCAGTGGCAATTTATTTTCTTTCTCTTATTTGTAATTCTGGCCAAAGATCATAATAAAGAAATTTCCATTCTTTAAAATTTGTGGGTTTTTTTCATCTCTTTTCAGATCAACTTCAGAAATGTATGCTGTACAGGTGGTTGGAAGCCCACCCAGTCAGAAGACTACAGTTTTTATCTGGACAAGACTACTCTTTTGAAAGTCCTATGGCATTTTCCTGAAATACTTGATCATGTGTATATTGGCCATGCTTAAATTGGGACTATTATATCTCTTCACTGTGGAGTGACAATGGAGGACAGAATCCTTTGGGATTTCATAGTCTCTTGATAGAAACATGAGAGGTCAATTGACTGAGGTCTTGATGCCGCTTGGCAGATAATCTGCCTCTCTAACAAGTCTAGAGTACTCCTCTTTTACTTAATGTGGGTGGAGCTCAGATGATCTCAGCAGTGAGATCAGTGCTTTGGTCAGGAAAGTGTTTAGGTTTCCTTCCAAAGTAAAATCCTTCTGTGCTGGGAAACAAACCATTACTTGTTTTACAGTCACACTCATGCCCTAGGCAACATCAGTAAACCTCTCCATAATTTAGCTTTAAATTTTTCCAGATTTTTCTGTGTCTAGTAAATACATTCTTTCTGCATAGCTCAACTGCTGGATCTTCCTACTCACTGCTAACCACAAACCACTCATGAAACTCATAAAATTCTCTCTCTCTCTCTCGGTTTCATTTTTTTCTCCTCATTATAAATTTCTCATAGGCATTTAAAGGTCCATAAAGTGTTGATGTAATGAATTGTGCTCTGTTTCAAAAGCAAGCACAAATACATGATTCTCCCTCTGTATTAAAAAAAAACAATACTCACACATTTGTTCATTGTCAAATACTTTTCTCAGAAGATATGAATATGGCACTTGAGAGTGTGTGTTTGTGTATGCAAGCATATGTGTGTTTGTTTACTTTGTTTGGAAATAGCAGTGCAAGCATTCTGTTGTGAAATGTTTGTGTCAAGAGTTTAAATAAAAACAAAGTTACTCAAATCTCTAATTAAGAAAGCGAAGCATATATTATTTAGAAACCTGTATTCTGCACAACAAGAAATGGGGTTAGATATCAGATGATTTCCAAACAGGCTCAAGGTTGCTTTACAGAAGCAACCAGAAAAGTGCTAAGGATATCTTTACTGTCATTGAGTCTTCAGTCAAGGAGAAAGAGCATCTCTTCCCCTTTGTACATGTACATGTACAAAGGTAAAAATACAATTTACTTTGCAGTTCTACTACAATGCTAGGATAGGAAGGAGACACATAATTTAGATCAGGAATGCTACAGCAGGACGGAACTGCATAAGACAGGATGTTCCTAAGATACATTTAGTGGACTGTTGAGAACATGACTGTGTCTAGGAAGGTAACACATGGTGATGATGATGGGGTATTGTCTTTACACATTTCCCCTCCCTTTAAATTGTAGTAGAAATATAGACCGTAAAAAACAGAGGCAGGAACAAGTAATATAAGTTCTACACATGCTTCTGTATGATTCTAGGTGCAAGTAACACCTGATATGCTGTAGGTGGTGGCAGTGACAAAAATCACCATCAATCAATTGTAAAAGGCAGCTTTACTTGGAATAGTTTGTATCTTGCAATGACACATTGAACACCATCAAATAACATCCTATCCAAGGTACTTGGGAAGGACTGCATAGTTGAATAAAAATGTGATATCCAATCTCAACTGACTAACCATAATAATAATAATGTAAAACTATCAGAAGTGTAGCAATAATATCAATAGCATTTAGACTTATATACCACTTCATAGTGCTTTACAGCTTTCTCTAAGTGGTTTACAGAGTCAACATATTACCCCCAATAAACTGGGTTCTTATTTTACTGACCTATGAAGGATGGAAGGCTGAATCAACCTTGAGCGGGTCAGAATACAACTGGCTGTGGGGAGAGTTAGCTTGTAGTACTGCACTCAAACCACTGCACCACCATATTTGGAAATATGCAATGCTAAGAGAAACAACTAAGAGAGGATGGGATATTCTGATATATTTTAATTAAAAGCTAGTTGAAAGTTTAGGAAGAATTACAGCAGATTGGCAGTGATACTAGCTACAGCTAGATGATCGTGTAAAGCCAAAATACAAGGTTTCTTTGTGTCAACTTACCCATCGGCCTATACATTTTGGAGCCCTGTCATATCATCTGTCCCTATTGTATGATGCAGAATACAAACACACCCAGACACAGGCACATATGTAGACACATACACGCACAACGTGTGACACCGAAGGGAAAATAAAGTGCTAATGACACCGTCTCTGCACACTTCATAAGAAAGCAGGGTCAAGATGAGCTGCCGCTTCTGGTGCCACTTTAAGGGTCCGGAGCATTTTCACAGTCTTTGCACTCTCTGTGGGTGTGAGACACTCCAAATGAAGTGCAGCTCCACCAAGCACGTCCTGCTCTTTCTGCATTAAATGGCAGAATTGGTTTTCATAGCAGAGGAGAACACATCCTGCAACCTTTTAAAGGATTGGCACAGCAAGTACACTTCCCCCATGCGTTAGAGAGCTCCAGGAGGTATTGCATCTGCCCGAGGCACAATGCCTCTTAGAGCTCTCGACTGAACAGCAGAGCTCTTTGCATCCCGGCACAGCCCTCTGAGTCTATACCCTGCAATTTAGCTCTAAGGTGGAAAAGTGGGGGGAGGGGGTCAGCTGCTATATTATCATGCATATCTGCTGTTTTCTCCGGGGAAGGCTTTGTATTCAGAAGGATTATTATGGGGCAAAAACTGTAAATCTCGGTGGTGATTAAAATGCCGAAAGAAAGACGCTCTTCTATCGCCACAGTTTTTAAGGCCCTTTGCAAATGATCCATTTATAGTGTAACAAATGTACAGTTGTTGCTAATTAGCCGTGGGGCTATCCTGATATTGTCTGTCAGTGAAAGGCGTCTGGGTGAAATCACCAACTGCAAACAGCAGTATCTCATGGCTGGGGAAAATACAGTTCTTCCCTCACCAGCAGGCCATCGTCATGAAGAAGACTGTTTGGAATGGTGCAGATCACTGGAGGAATTTGATCCTTGGCAAGGCGTCCTTAGAAGATCTTCATCTGTACCTCCGCTAGATGTTGTTCTTCCTGATGCATTTCTTGGCTCAACAGCACTTTAAGATATTAGCACACAAAATTCATACTTGGGAAAAAAAACCTTTTAGACATAGATAGGGTGAAAGAAAGTTAATGTAAAATATGTGTTAAAATGCAACATTTTGGGTGAAGATTGTTTCTCTGTCTCTCTTTCAATTGAAGATCAGTATGGGAAGACTGTGTAATTATGAGTAATACCCAGCAAGATTGATACAGATTACAAATAGGCTGGTTAATCTTATTTCTAGCCACTGTTACCACTAGAAAGTGTCCAAGATATACCGTAATTTATGACAATCAACATGGCTTTCCTCTAGGCTTATATAATGATATGGCTTAAAGAGAGTAAAGGGCCTCAGAAGCAGAAATCCTGCCCTATGTAGCTTTTACTTCTTTCTCTTCCATGCCCTAAAAGTCATATGACAAAGATATGGATACAACTATAACTTTGTTCTACACCATGCAATTCTTACTGAGGAAGAGCACTGGAGACCAGGTAGGAGTAAAAGGAGAGAAAGAGTACCCAAAAATGCTTCTGGGGATTCTTAGATGATAAGATCACTTAAATGAGATAAATTTGTTTTCGAAGGGGCATATAGCTGAAATAAAGTATCGATGAATCTCTTTCTATTGCTTTTATTTCCCAGAAATACTACTGTAAGCTGTTTATGATGCTGTTAATGCTTCTCATACAAAGATGTTGCTAGAGATCTGGTAGAGTTCATAATTATAACCAATACTATATCTTTAAGTTCAGAAACATCCATTCATGGACCAAAAATAGTATTCTGAATCCATCCTTTATTGCTGATATCAACAGCTCTTCCAATGTTTTGAAATCTTATCTAGCATCATAGATATCTTACTGTATATATTGAAGCAGTAGCATGGAAGACACTTGATTTAAACAGCCAAACATCAGAGTATCCACAGACATATATCCAAAGTAGGGTTTGATTGCAGTGCAATTAGGACATTGTAAACAAAATATTGTGCTTCATATGTATGTGAAGCACAGATGCATGCATAAATGAGATGAGGTTTGATCATGGTCTGACTACAACACCATGGATACTGTTGAGCATTTTTATAATTCAGGAGTATCAAATGCGCATTGTCATGGCAATGACGTGACATATTTCGGGACTTTTCCCCCCTTCGCTAAACCAAGTATGGGCATGGCCAGTGTGTGACGCATCCAGCTCGTGGTCTATGAGTTTGACAGCTCTGTTATAATTCATTAGCTACAAAACAGAAAACTTGGATTATAGCAGAAAAACAGAAAACCCACTTATTTCACTTTTTTGTCCAATAAAGGTCAATATGATATAGTAGTTACGGTAATGGTATAGATATTAATTCAACCATAAGGTTCACTGTGTCACTATAGAGAATCAGAGACTCACAAAGTTAACCTTGGAGATGATATTCATCAAGTAGAAAAACATGAATTATACCTGGGAAAGAAAAAATCCCAGAAACTTAATTCTATTCCACCATAACCTTTTTTGGTATAAAGGAAGGTAAAAGAAAACCCTTTCAGTTTTAAAGCTTCTGTTGCTAAAGTTTAGATCTGTGAGGTAAAATTCAACATTTTTTTGTGTAGAGTCAGTCTCCTGACCTGGTCTACCTTAAGGTATATGACTTTGGGCCAATAATTTGTTCAAATAAAATTAGTAAAGACCTCCAATTTTTACCACCTTGAATTCTCTAATAGGGGAAGGGATATGCCTGCAATAAGTCAATGAATATACACCCAAGATTGTTTTGACCCTGAGGAAATCATGCAGAACCAATTAGTAATATAAGATTCAGCTGCAAACATTAACATTTGCAAACTCACTAGAGTTCAGGAAAAAAGGTATTTAAGCTTAGGGTATCTCTTATTCTCATCTCTTGAGAATATGATAAGTACCTTGATATCAACTAGTACTAGACTAATTGTAGAACTGCCCATAGCAATAGCACTTAGACTTATATGCTTTCCCATAGTGCTTTACAGCACTCTCTAGCTGCTTTATTTAGCTCATGCTAAATAAAGGATTTCAGAGTTATCTCCAGATTTCAGAGTTAACATAGTTATATCATGTGTGAACTGCCAATATCCTGTTCTTGGCCTTCTTTCAACCTATTGGTTGTAAATAAAAAATGGACTCTAGTGGAAGAAGCATCATCAGTACCTTCTATCATTAAAAAATGTTAAAATGTACTACATATCAGTAGCATCTATAGGATATAGTAAAAAAACACACACAAATATAGACAAAAAATGAATAACAGAGCTTTGAGATGCCATCTTTAATTTTTGTTTTTCACATTTATATTCTGCTTTTTTCATCGTGTTGAAAGGGATATAGAAAGGTGTTCATATGTATGGAGAAAGCATTTCTATTGTTGAGAAGAACCACATTAGATAGAATTGGGTACCTGCTCTTAGGAACATCCAATGTCATTTTCAAGAAAAAGGAAGAGAAATATATCATTTTATTGTGGGTGGGACTTGTTGGCATGGGTGGGGCTTGCTTAAATGCCTGGTATTTCTGTGTGTGAATTATAAATATGGAGTCTGTACGAAAGCTAATCTTTCTACTTTGTGCAGGTGGTTGCTTTAAAAATTGTTTCTACTATACAGTTCAATGAGAGGCTAGTATGCAAATCTCAACGTCTCTAATCTCAGACTGACATTTCAAATTGCTTAAGAAATTTACTTCTTTCATATGACATTGAAAGAATGAATGAAAGCCCCACACAATGCTTTTTAGTTTAGAATGTAGAAGTTTACAATTTCTCAAGCTGCTTCTGCGTTTCCAATATTCAAATTCCAAATTTAAGCTACATGTGTCTATTTATAAACAATGTTTTCTTTTTAAAAATAGCACCATCTAATTATGATTGCATATGTGACTGTATCATGATCGCTCTTGTCTTTAAAAAAGAAAAAAACATACAATCTACATGCGATTGATATTAGTGACCGGTAACCACACCAAAAGGAGGGATTGTTTTAATTTAGTCTACTCAATGAGTTTCCCCCGAAAGAGAAAGGTGGTGTGTGTGTGTTTAAAGATAGATTGTGGGACAGGATCCAGCTGGGGAACTTGTTTTTGGGATGGAGCCTTTGCTTAGCCAGTGTTCCTGTCATCGGCCTGACCTTGCTGCTTTTCTACATTGCCATTAGACCTTGGGTGCTGGCTTATTTTCCTACAACAGCCCCCAACTCCTTGATCCCACTTCATCTACTTCACGGACACAGACATTTGTTGGGCTTATTAGCTCAGCAGGAGCCTTATCATATTTTGTATCAGAGGCTGCTGGAGATGTCAAGAGATGGAAATGTGGTGTAGCTTTTTATCCTCCCTTCTTGCACTCTCTCCTCCAGCCCCACAGCCCATTTGGATTCAATGCTCTCCTGCCACTAGCCACCGAGATCTCTTTAAATATGTCTAGCTTTGCCATCTGTACCAATAAAACTGCAAAGGCTTAGCCATGATTAGGCTGTCAAGATTTATTAAGTTAAAAAGTATCAAAGTTTCTTGCTGCAACCCCAGACCTTTTAAAAGTCCACCTCCTTTTGGGTCTCTGTCGGGGGGGGGGGGGGGGGGGGGGGGGGGGGGGGGGGGGGGGGGGGGGGG
>JANHFT010001847.1:89736-106719 GCA_032467955.1 Pseudoxenodon macrops | reverse complement strand
GGAAGAAACCACAGAGTCAGATAGTGCATTCCAGGCATTGACCACTCTGTTACTGAAGTCGTATTTTCTGCAATCAAGTTTGGAGTGCTTTAGCATAAGTTTATATCTATTGTGTGCTCTTGTATTGTTGTGATTGAAGCTGAAGTTTTTGGTTGAAAGTAAACCAGTTTAAACATAAACTGGTACTTTTGCATACAGAGCAAAATTAATATAAAGTGGACTAGTTTGCCCAGAACTGTACAGTTTATACCTATGATTGGTAAATAAAGACGTCATGGAATGCTAAAGGCAGCTTGTTTACTCATATCCAGGTGGATGGATTGGTTGAGAGAAGACAGAAAAAACAATCATGGTTTTTCATGGAGTTGATAAAATCCTCACAAAGACAGCGGTAAGAAATATAAAGGAAAAAAGGGGAATGTATGAAATGAAAAGAAGGACTAAGGGAGACATGATAGCAGTGTTCCAAATCTCAGGGGTTGCCACAAAGAAGAGGGAGTCAAACTATTCTCCAAAGCATCTGAGGGTAGGATGAGAAGCAATGGATAGAAACTAATCAGTGAGAGAAGCAACTTAGAACTAAGGAGAAATTTCCTGACAGAACAATTAATCAGTGGAACAACTTGCCTCCAGAATTTGTGAATTGTGAACACTGGAAGTTTTTAAGAAGATGTTGGATAACCACTTGTCTGAAGTGGTGTAGGGTTTCCCGCCTAGGCAGGAGGTTGGACTAGAAGGTCCTTTCCAATTCTGTTATTCTATCCTATTCTATTTGAAATGAGACATGGATGTGGTGGAAGCAAAAATGGTTTGCAAAGATGTAAAGGCATAAGGAAGTCTAGTTTTATCTACCCATTTATCTCAAAGTAAATTGTTGGCTCTCTTCCTGATCCATCCAGTCCATTCTATTTTCCCTTATACAGTGCTGCTATTCTTTTCTTTTCTTTCAGCCAATCTGTTCCGTTCACCCTCTAACTACACAGTCTCTCAATTTTTGTACCAATGATTATAGTTGAACTTTGGTGATGGTGATGAAGATTTTGCCTGTTTATCAGATTCTCCCAAAAATCTTAAACAACTGAACACTCAAACAAGAAAATTTCCCACTACAAAACCTTAGTTAGGATTTATGCCTTTTAAAGCAACTTCTTATAAAAGGCTGCTGTGAGTTTGGACTTATTTGAACAGACATGAAAAAGTGTACATTAGTATGCCTCGAATGTTCCACACCAAATTCCTCATTATCTTAAATATGATGGCATAGCCTAGAAACTCTTCCACACAAGAAATTTGGCTGAATTGAGGGAAGAGTTTTGTAAGCAGTAGCTTCCATAATATTCCTTTGTTTTGCCAGCAACATTGCCGAAAAGGATGAAAAGAGCATTGTGATGTCACACTGCAAGCTCCTCCTCTTTTTAGTATATGCATATGACATCATAGAGCAAGGGGAAAAGGGCAGGGCTTCTGTCCTGACACTGCAACATTATCTTCATAAGTCTGAATCACTATGTCCTTTGTGTAGGTGCTGCTGTTTGAAAGGGCTGCTTGGGTTCATGAAAAGAACTTATGAGCCGATTTCTTCCATTGGATCTTATTGTCATAGTATAGCTTTGGATTGGATTCATTCTAACACATAGCCTCTCAGGTTTATTTAATCAGGAAAACAAGTTTGACAATTTTTGTCTTATGGAGTAATGACAGTGAGAATGACCTTGGGAGACAGGAAAACAGATGTTGCCTAGGAAATGGTCAAAAAGAGGCAGTGTAGCCTGCAGAGGCCTAATGGGCAAAGAAAGAAACTCAGAAAGGACCCTCCCTAACTTATCAGATGGTAAAGGAGAGGGTGAGATATTTGTACTTTGACACTTGCAAGATTTTGATAATGTAGCTTTACAGTAAAGCAGAATGAGCTCATTTGGTAGTGTTTTCTGTCTGGACTACCTGGGAAGGCTGACAATTCATGATTCTTTGCCAAGGCTCTCATTGTTATATTTGACAGTGCTAACCTTTGAAAGGTGTAATGAGAAAGCTTGCTTGGAATTGGCCCATCCTGTTTCATAAAAAGGTGAACAGCTCTGTAATAAAGGAATATTTCCTCTGAAATCTTCCCATAGAACTGCCATTGCCCAAGTGAGACTTCAGTATCCCGTGATCAGTGAATGTCATTAAACTGGTCACTCTCTGTCATCTCAATTTACCTCACAGGATTGTTGTTGTGAAAGAATAATAAGTCTAGTACGGCACATTGTAAAAAATGCACACCAACTTAAAAAAAATCTATTAAATCCTATATAATGACTTCTGGATGGGTAATCCTGTGGAAAGCTGTCATTTCTCAGATTGCTTAATTTTGCTAATTCAGAGTAAAATCTTCCCCTTCCAGACAGTGGTAAAAAGTAAAGTGTCTCACTGAGTAATAATAAATAATATTTTGAAGATCCAGTGCACAACTTTGGTTTGTACTATTATTGCTCAATCATTTGTGTGAAGTTTATGGTAATAGCATTTCTACATGTATAACAAATCATATGTAGTTACCGTATATAAAATTTATTCTTACTATTTAAGTTAACGTGTTGGAATGCAGTTTTCAAAAAGCTACTGCAAATAGGTGCTACCCACCTATTTACAGATATACAAACACACACACAAACACACAGAGGCAGAGGTAGACATAAATACTGTACACACATACACACACACTTCATCTAATTTTATTATTTCTTTTTCCCAAATGATGCATTTAGAAATCATGAAAAAACAATATTGTTCTTTTTTAAAGGATTTTTGCTGACCAGTCTAGGAATCTGCAACGTTAAATTTGTAGAAAAGCAAAACTGTATGTGCTTGATTGTTTCTCTCGAATATAGATGTCCTCATCTTTAAGTTAATAATGTCACAATCAGTGATGTGGCAATTTTCACATGAAAATAAAAATAGTCTCAGCCATATGTTATTCATCATTCGCTTCCACAAAAAGAGCCCATTTATATCTACAAATCCATCCTGAAACAAATCTGATTTTCTGGGCTACTCTGTAGCATATTTTGATCTTTACTGAATAATGAAGTCTTCATTTTTGTGTCTAAAAAAATTTCATGTATAATACAAACAACATTATCTCTAAAACTGCGATACATCATCATACATGCAAAACTAAGGCCTTGTGGGTATGACAGGCTGGCAAGTTTAGATGAACCACTTCAATTTTCCATCAATCAAATTATAGTTTATTGTTCAGTTGAACTACCTCAGGCAACACAAATCTAAAAACTGTCATTTTGGAAACATTACATTTTTTTCCTGTCACATTATAACCCAAGCCATGGTCATAAAAAAGAATGTCATATTACTGGCTGTAATATTCCTTAATTTAGCAAGAGCTAATTCTAGCCTGTACAGAAGGCCTCAAATTTGGAATTTAGTAATAGTGAAGAGACACTGATCTTGCCCAACTTAGTAAGGCCTTTTAGGGCTAAGTAAATTATGGTGAGTTTTACTTGAACTATCGGATAATTCCACATTAGCACTTACCTTAAGGGAGAAAAGCTCTATGTTTTAAGATGATCAGATTTATATGTTTTCTCTACACCAGGACTATAATCTACCTAATTAACATTTCAAGTAGATGGTCCACTGAATCCTATGGTAGGCATTTATACAGTATATGCACACTCATATGGGCATCTTAATGGATTGGTAAGAATTGTATTTCAGCTGGGGGAAAATGGTTTATAGAAAGCTCAAAAAGTTAGAAACTAATCTCAGAGACATTATAAAACTGTTCGTATTCTGTCACCCATGAGGGTGACAGAATACAAACAGAATTCCATAAGATAAATGTCATAAATGTCCTTTATGACATTTATCTTATGGAATTTCTTTCAAGTTGAAAAAACAAAACAAAAATAAAACAACTGCATTTTTTACTCTCACAGTGTCGGTTGGATTTAGATTTTTAAGGTTTTGTTGATCACCTTAAGAAACTGTCTTCTTGATAGCATTTGGAACAGCACTCATATTTTTCACTCCATCTCTTTCAACTACTCACCTTAGTTTATATGGAAAATAAATTGGTTTTGCTTTCCCCCCCCAAAGAATATTTCAGTGGAATTCTGATGAGTGGACTATCAGGTATTTGCACTGCATCATAGATGAGAGAGGAATGTAGAACTCTTGCAGTTGTTATGGGTCTCACTAAATAATATCACTGCCATTCAGTTAAACCCCAAAGGGAAACACCTGCTTCCCCAATGATAGAAACATGGACATAGTTGTGCAATTCATTCATTCATTCATTCTCCCTTTTCAAAGTTCAGTCTCCTTGTCCAGTCTTAAATAGCTAGATCCTTACAGGACATGGTATTAGTTATTGAATCCAGGTGGAAGTACTGTTTCCCTGACTCAAACTAAAATGTGTGTGCTTAAGAGTCAAGTAGATTGCAAACAATAATCTTATTTC
Source organism: Pseudoxenodon macrops (assembly GCA_032467955.1). Taxonomy (NCBI): domain Eukaryota; kingdom Metazoa; phylum Chordata; class Lepidosauria; order Squamata; family Pseudoxenodontidae; genus Pseudoxenodon; species Pseudoxenodon macrops. Next base: position 102,257 of record JANHFT010001847.1, on the reverse strand, counting down.
TGAAGAGATATAATTATACAACTGTGGAATACAATTAAATTAAACAGTGATAATTAAACAGCAATTGTATTAATTCACTAAAACCTTATAAATCATAGAGAGACCTTTGAATAAATATAAATAATGTTTGTGGCAGTGCAAAAAGTACACAAGATAACTTTTAAAACATAACTATGTTCTTGGTTTCTATATTGTGCTATCAATGCATCTGCGTAAGATGGTTTTGGCATTGTATAGTTTTTCTCTAAAAAGATTTGAAAACTCAGCAGCTTTCACTATTATTCTAAAAAAAAAGATTAATAGATAATTTTCATTATCACCAGTAACCAGGATGTTAAAAAAGGGAAGAAATCTAATTCTAAAATTTCAAATCTGAATAGAAAACTTGGCTCTTCTTCTACACAAGTCATAAAAGAAAATCTAATTGTGGATATTTTTAAGTTTGTAAAGATATCAAATCAAACTATAATAGTAAAGCTTACTTTTTAAAAAAATAAAGTATTTTTCTCAAACTCCACCCTCCCACTATTAATGCTTTCTGTTTTTGATATTTGTTTTCCTTTCTTGAAAGGATTCATTTCTCTTTGAGCGTCAAGTGGTCCCATAAGCTGATCTAAGTGCACACATGAACAGTTAGATCAAAAACAGCCTTGAGCACAGTTCATATCAGTCACTCAGTCATTCATTGAGAGATGGAGGTAACAGAGGAAGAGAGAGTGCCATGTGACCAATATCAGGGGAAAAAAATGCAACTGCCTGCAATTTCTTATTGTAATTTAGTGTACAATTGCTTCTTTTCAGATGGTTTGTGACTTGACATACCAACTTAGTTGGGTAGCTATGGTAATTTCCAGCCTATCCCTTAGGATAAAGCAAAGCAGAAAAAAAAATTCATCATAAAGATATTTTAAGCATATGTTCACAAATATAAATATATAAAGCCAATTGTCTCTTTTTCCCAAGCCATTCAGGAACTAGGAAGATGTATTATAGGCTCATTATTCTTTAAATAGAAAGGCTTCACAAAGTTGATATGGTACTGCTACCCCCATGAGCCATGTGCTGTACAGCAGAGAGAATGCTCTGGCTATTGTTCAGGTCTACAGTTGGTATCATTCCCTTCTCCAGATCTTTATCACAGCACATTTTTAGATGCAGCGGTTTTGATTCCCAGGTATCGTGGGAACTTCTCTCGCTAGGTCATGGATAGTTTAAAAACAATTAAAGATGAAAAATATTGATCTCAAGAATGATTCCACATTTAATTAGGTCACTATATATGAAGGGAGTAGCATTTTAATATTGCACACGGGTCAGGACAGCAAAGAAAAATAGCATGCTTTCCATTAGAGCTTAATGGAAAACCAGCTTAGTAAGATCCATTGACCAAAGAGAGAGAATTTGTGAATTTAGCCTGTAGGAAACAATAATAGCCACTTGCTTTTGCTATGTGAAAAATAAATTCTGCTGTGTCAATTGTAGCACGTAAGGTTCCCTCAGAAACATACGAATCCAGTCTTCTCTGAATAAATACCTTTTGGAAGACTACTTTGTTTTTGATTCATCAAACTCATTTTCCTCTTTTAACTTTCCTCCCTGCTTTCTATTACTAATTGCAATGGCCTACTAATATGGAACACCTATCCTGGCATATTGGAAAAACAGTGTCCGTTTCTAATAGTATTCTTATTTACAAGAATGCTTTAGAGTACCTCATATTATCCATTTCTTTAAAGGACAAAAGGATATAAAAGCAAACATTGGAGCATATAAAGGCAACAGCTGATTAGTTGGTATTTAGTTCTCAACCAGATCTTAGCAATGGTATAGGTCTCCATAATTGTGTAGATTAACATTAAAATATTGTAATGGAAAGCAGGAACTATCTCAAATATCTGTTATAATTGGCAAAAATGTCTAGACAGAAATATAAATATTCATATTTAAAAATGGGCATTTATTCATTACAGATAATGGTGTTTAAAGACCGACAAGAGGAAAAATAGAAACAATTCCAGCATCAGCATTTAGTATAAAATAGCATTTCCTAGTGTCTTAAAACCAGCAGAACCCACCAATTGATCTGGAAAATTGCTACTGTACACATAACATACATGGACAGTATGTGGAGAAGACTGAACAATTGTAGACATACACCTGGGCCTGTACAAGATGGGTAGAAGTAGCTGCATTTGCTGATCATCCTTCTAACTGTTTGTGTGTATATGTATGTGCCTTTGAGACAATATTGACTCTTGGTGATTTCCTGTACCAGTCCTTGCAAAGTATTTATTTATTTAAATTTCTATGGTTGACCACCTCAACCATGTTTCTGAGCAGTACAATAAGACTAGAAAACAATACATAAAAAAATAAAAACATAAAGATAAGAGATGATTATAGATGTTAAAAACAATGAAGCCATCTCAGTTTCTCAACAGTCCTCTGAGGTTCCTAGGCCTGATAGCATAACCAGTTTTTGAGGGGCTTGGAATGTAACAGGAATGCAGCTAGCTTCACTTTCCATAAAGCATGTACCCACAGTAGATAAGGTCCACCTTTTGGGACCTTCCAAATGCATATCCCTGATCAACATAGCATGCCTTTTATGCTGAATCTGATAAGATGGCCAGATATAATTGGGAACAGACAAGAACGAAAATTTACTTTTCTCAACTGAATGAGAACTGATAAGAAAACAGAAGATACATTTTCTGCATGGTGTTAATGGACACCTCTTATGTCCAAATAATATGTAATTATTTCATGAGAGGTCTCTGGATAACATAGTTCTAAGTGTGCTGGATAACTCTTGAAGTCTTTCCTGGTAGATCTGAATGTAAAGTGCAATATTAAATGTTGTTCTACTCTTAGGAAAACCTTTTTATCTCATATTTTGACAACTATATCTCAGGCTGCGATTCCATTAAGAGTCTCTCTCTCTCCCCCCCCCAAGCATTTTCTTATTTTTTTTAAAAAAAAGAGAAGCTAATTAATGAGAGTTTGGTGTCAGCATCAGGATAGAAAGTAGGAGATGTGAGTTGTAGTCCCACCTCAGGCACAAAAAATCAGCCAGTCAATTTTCTCAATCCTAGGAAGAAGACAATGACAATCAATTGGACCTAGAAACAATTCAGATTGTTTCCAGGTCCAATTCAAGGTGCTGGTTTTGACCATTAAAGCCCTCCATGGCATGGGGCCTGATATTTAAGGGAGCGTGTCTTAATGAACTCCATGCAGGGTTTTTTTAATCAGCGTTTTCTTCTATTTTATTCAGGTATTGACTGTGCATTGCCTCATCTTTCAATTAACAAACTGGTTTACTATTGTTTGTTTTCTATAATCAGCCTTCACCTTTGTTGTTTTCAAGTGCTTTCCTTGATTACTCTTGGCAAGGGTTCAAGGTTTATTGTTATTATGGTTCATTGCATTAAGATTTGTCACAGTCAGTCAGATGTTTAGACTGGATTTGGCATTTTTATCCACCTATTAAATCCTTCCTAAAGAAATCAGATAGGCAGATATGGATGTTTGGTGGTGTTATAGGTATTATTGCAAGATGTAAGCTGTTCCAAGTAAAGTTACCATTTGCATTATTATGGTTATTATTGTTATTATTATTGTGGGGATAACTACCTTCACCTTTCTATCTAAATATTACCTTTTCAGAATAGCAAGACAATGCCTCTTTTTCTCCTTACTTATATGATTTAAAGAGATGTAAGAGAAACATTTGTTTTGTGCATGTGGTAATATCTGGAAATAAGAAGAATGGTTATTCTTTCAAGCTAGTCTATTTTGTTTGCCCATAGAGACTGCCACAAGGAAAATGTATAAAAAATGAAAATTAGGATGGTTTGAATTCCAAAGTATATGGCATTCCTGAGATGATTGAAATTGTGTATTTCAAGCATTCTGTGTTGTTTTGTTTATGTTTTGTCATTTGGAAACTTGGATGAAATAATATTAACGATAGAAGATATTCTGTATTGAATTGACTATCTCTGTTTACTGTATTTTAGTTCCTACAAATTTGATATTCACAGCAAATACATGTACATGTTTTTTTATCTGATTCTGAAAAAATTCCAGTGGGTATTGGTATTGTTTATTAAATTCCATCATTTAATAGTTTCTGATCTGGTATTGTTAAGTTTTGTACCACTGGTTTTATCTTTCCCATCCCTATAATATTTAAAATAAAGACTATGTCCTTTGTAACCATAAGAAAGCAAGTTTCTTTCCCTGAGGTCAAGATAGCATTACAGTCGCAAAAAGGAGATTAGTAATAGAAGACTCCATCACTTCCCACTATCTCTGAACATCAGGGCTTTGAAATCTGACAAGGCCAGACAGAACATTGCAAGTCTAGGCAAGTATTGAGGTCTAAAGGATCATTGGTGATCTCTGCCATTGCCTCACTCCCACACACTACTAAACAGACCAGCCTGAACTACAAGAGAAGTATCAGAGAATCAAAGAGGGAGATAGACACAAAGTCAGGCAGACAGAGAGAAAAAGAGAAATAATTGATACAGAGACATAAATATCTTTATGATTTTACTGTTGCCTAAGTGGGACACAACTGGTAAGAACTTAGAGATGTTAAATAATTACATCATCGTAGAAGACCAGAAGGTCTTGAAATTTCCTACCAATTGTATATGCACATTATACATTATTTTGTTATTATTTCCAGAATTGTAATAAATAAGAAATAAAAATGCTAACAATACCTCTTATCATTTTGAAATTGTTACAGATTGTTTGTATGCAGTGAATCCCAAGATTCTGAAGTAATATATGATTCCAGACATCTTGCTTCCAATTCCCAATGACTCCACAGGGGAACAAATTATTTAAAAGAGTGTAGTTGAATTTAGTATCAATGAACCAGATTGGATCAGAAAAATCTGCAGTGGCAATTCCCAGAGCAAGCTTACTGCAGTTGTGAACACATAGATTAGAATGACCACCAGAACTTCATAAATGTTCCAGTTGAAAATAGAATAGAAAAAAAGAGGCAACACTGATCTTATAAGCGTAAATGTTTGTTTGTTTTAGTAAGTGGAGTTGGGCAATGGCAAGACAGTCTGTTGACAGTCTTGAAACAAACTCTGTATTGTATATGCCCAGTTAGCATGTGATGTTGTTGAAGCTGAGTCATGGACATCTATGGAGGAAATCACACGTTTGAGTGGTGTCCTCGAACTTTCCTTCCCATGTATGTAAACATGTGGGGCTAATTGAAAATAACACATCATGGTGAACACACCTGTGTTCATTCACATACACTATTCATATAATTGATAAACATAGTTGGAGTGTCCTAAGAAGCACATACATGGGCTGCTGTGCAATCATGGGAAAATACATATTTGGTTTAAAAATGATTTAAGGAATTGCAGACAGAGGCTACATTTATGTCTTGCACACTCTGAACAACTTTTCTTTTGTCCTTGAATATGGAATACCATGCATTCCTGCTGTCTATATACTATACAATTTACTTCAGATATATTAACTAGTTCTTCACATTATTAGAATCTGCAAAAATGAATTCATACCAATCTGATTAGTTAGAGTACATAAAATATGTAATTCAGTTATGGTAATGCAAGTCTGAAATCCATCAGGAAACCATGTGGGTGACTCAGGCTGACACCAAAGGCAAGATGGGCAGGTCCTAGAAAGCATGGCCATATAAAGACACATGTCAAGAAATAAAGAAGGGATAAAAAGATATCAAAGGGAGGTCTAATGTTCAAAAGATCTGTCCCACTTCAAAACACTATGACATAGAGCTCAGACTAGACAGATAGGAGAATGAAGAAAAGTGTATCAAAGAGCAGATCCATGTCACCATGGACCTTTGCATAACCACATGGGCTCAAAACATTTCCACTTTGTTTGGAAGGATCTATGAAGCTGGGACAAAGTGCACTTTGAATGCTTCTGCTACATTTCTCTACTGAAAGAGACCTGAACAATCTCTATTTCTATATTGTAGCAGACTCAATAATGTTCAAGAGACCATTAAATTTGTCAGTCTTTATTTTCATTCATTCATTCATTATGTATGTATGTATTTTTTTAATTTATTTATTTTCTTGCTTTATTGTTTTTACAAATAACTCAAGGTGGTAAACATATCCAACATACCCTTCTCCTCCTATTTTCCCCACAACAACAACCCTGTGAGTTCAGTTGGGCTATGAGATCGACTGGCCCAAGGTTCCCAGCTGGCTAAGGTGGCATTAGAATTCAAGCTCTCCTGCTTTCTAACCTGATGCCTTAACCACTAGACCAAAGCAGCCTTGTTATATTTAATGATTAGTATATAGAGTACTGAAATTTGAGTGTCATTTACAATAACATAAAGTCTAGGTTTATTTTCTTTGTTAAGCATGGAAATACAATATTTTTTGGTGAATCTTGAAATGGTCATTCAATGACTATTCCACTGCACTATTTATATATTTATTTTGATTGGTCTGTGGTCAAGACTATTTAATAAGAAAATAAACAATAACAATGACACAATAATTTAAAGATACATTTATAACACAGAAAAAATAATAATGAAATGATATTTTAAAAACCACTATGGTGAAATATTAAGATTTTGGAGCTCCGTGGAAGATGCTTCTTAAAATTACTGGATAAGAAATTTATTGCAATGTTCTTCTTCTTGTTATCTGAATGTATATCCTACTTTTTAAAAGTGATCTCTCTGTTTGAATCTTGTGGAGATTGAGTGACAAGTGGTAACTTGGAAAGCTTCCATGATTTGAATTTAGGTTTGTCCAGTCCTAGGCAATATACTATTACCAGCACTAAGCAGTGGTGAAATCCAAATTTTTTTACTACCAGTTCTCTGGCACTAAGCATTTGTTTTTACAGTTTTTCACATATAGTGGATTTTGCCAATAGTACAGTTTTAAAAAGGCTCTCCATTTTATCTTTTGCTTTAAAAAAAAATCATTTCATATAAAAATTCATAACCTCTTATTTCCTTTCTGTCTGAGGTAAGATTCCATAGACATCTAGAGATTATGATGGAAATCTGAGCTATAAAATCTTTGGAACTGATTCTTATTCATGGTATATTTCCAGCAACAATTCAAGGTTAATTTATTTAAAATGACATTTGAAGTTTTCTAAGTTGATAGTTTAGGTCAATTTGTTGTGATTTTACTGCTATAAGCTCAGATATACGATTGCATTTCTGTTTCAGATCATATCTGAAATATTTCTGTTGTTTGGTAATTTCTTGAAGGACTTTGGCATAAGATTCCAGCATATAAATAGATGAATGAATTAATAAATGGAGACTAGTTATAGTGTAGATTTCTTGATTTCCTAATTCATCTAAAAAAGCCATAAAGAATAGTATTTCATCATTTGAAAACGTTGTACGAGGTATATGGTAAATGTCCAAAGCTTATTACATGCAGAGAAATGCTGTAGCCTGGTGTTCTTCCTTGATATTTTTGGATTCTCTCTTTAGAGAATTTTCTGATGTTAGAAGAAAACACCTGTATTCACCTCTAGCTAACTACCAAAATAATATAGAGCAGTGTCAGTCCTAGGAGTCTTGGAGGTCCCCTAAGACCTTCTCAGAAATCAAAATTATTTGCCAGCCTATGCTGAAAAATAATACAATATTAAAATCCCATTAAACTGTGTGAAGTGATACCTGAGTAAATGTGTCAATTTTAATTTTAATATGGTAAATATCAACAAACATACCGTAACTCATATAAATAAACATGTATAAATATAACCAGAACTTTTTTTAAGTCATCCATGATTTTTAAAAGTGAGAAAGGTTCTGAGAGAACAAAAAAAACAAAACACTTTTAAGAAATGCTGGTATAGAGAAACAGGATACCTATGCACTTAATGTTTATGTTCAAGACATAGGAAGATTTTTGAAACTACTGAAGAAAACAAAAACCAAAGCATCATAACTAAATGAATTACCTGTTCGTCTGATTGATTTGTTTTGGTATCACTAAACTATTGTGTCATATACAGTATTGGTACTGTCAAAATATTTTGTTACAATGAACACCTGTGAACATTTAGTACTTTTTAAACCAACTTTATGCAAACTGATGGTAAGTATTAAGTATGAATGTAAATTTTAATTGTAAAATTTATTGTTTCCCTATTCATTTCAGTTTCCTGCTTTTTTTAAATTCAAATTCAATTCTGTATCTATGTATTTACTTTTTAGAAGTTATGCAGCAATAAATGTTGGAAATGCCAAACAAAGAAGGAACATTTTACCATACTTGGTGGTGGTGTGAAGACACTCAAAAGTTTCTCTAACACCAAACAAATATACTAACATAGACACAAAATTCTCAAAATAAAATTGGAATTAAAACCACTTATTTTTATTAGATACAATCTCAGAGAATATAAATGAAACATATCGCAATTAATTAATTAATTAATTAATTATGCTGAGAGAAGGAATAATCGTTTTTTAAAAACTATTTGAATATCTATTATTTTGTTTTATATAACAAAAACCTCGCTGAAATGCAAGGTTGGGAGGTTAAAATTAGAGAATACTGTATGTGGCAATGGAAAAGTTTACTGTATCACAGGAGAAGTATAATTAAATTCAAGTAAAAATGGTTTCCCTACATACAACACAGAGCAAGTCTAGCTAAGACACTCTTAGCTGGGTTTTTTTTTGAAGAGAAAAAGAAATTGTTTAAAATTATTAATTAAAATGAGCTATAATCTCAGGTAGCCAAAGCACAGTATGAAAATATTTCAGAAGCAATTAGTGGTTGAGAGAAAAAAGAAGACATTGGGGAGAAAGGGACTGGGGCAACTAGAATACTTTTACCTATAATTTTTATTTCTTTTTCCATTTCTTTTTTATAATTACCAGATTTCTACATTCATTCTATCATAGTGTAAAAGTTTATTTTATGGATGTCCATGCATTTCTTTCTTTTCTTTGTTTTTGCTTTTTTGTTATACTTTACCTCATTAGTAAAAAAGAAAAATTAGAGTTTGATCATGAAAATAACTTCTTTTCTTTTCGTTTTCAAATGATAAAGATATCATGATATTTTGTTTCTGTTGCCATTAAGCTATTTAATATCTCTTTTACTATCCTCTCTAATATCATTTGGATGCAATTTAATAGAGAAAAGCATCCCATGAACATTCACTACACACAAAGGAAGTTCCTAAATAATGTGTATTTTAATTAATCTAGTTTGGGAAAAGTTATTTGTACTTCAATTAAAAAATGAAGAAAGGATTATTTCACACTCACCGTGTTATATGAACAAAATTGTTTCAATTGTTTAGCTTTCCTATATTACTCTAGCACATAAATATTAATGTATCATAATGGTATTATGATCTGCTAAAGACTACATGACCTAAACCAGCTAGATAGGGAAGAAACAATGTAAAGTTTTGCATGGAAATCTACTTTTTTTTAGTTTTATCTCCAGTAAAATGTTTGCTTTGGAGTAAACAAGCAACATTTAAATCACCGAGTTTTATATTAATGCTATGGACTGAATCTATGAACCAAATGCCATGTACAATCATATGACTGCCTATTAAGTTTCTTCTATGACCAAGAATACAAAAAAAAAAAAAAGATGAGGAAGAAGAAGGGGTGGGTGGATTGGTGGAAATAACCCTACAAAGAATCAGTAGGGTGTTTTCAACAAGTGAGAAAATTGGTTTTTGACCTCTCTTGACTTCTATAAGCTTTCATGGATCCCACCTGTGGTTTCTTTTCTAAAAGAGGGAGTAGTAAAAAAGAGAATATTTCTCCTCCTTTGTTTGTACTAGATCCTCCCTCTTCCCTGTTATATATATGATGATGTTCAATCCAGTTCTATCCACTCCTTTCCTGGGGGTGGCGGGGAGGAGAGACACAACAACTCATTTGACCTTCTTAACATTTCAGATCAAGGTATCCTTTTATGTTGATATGTTTAAAGCACCTTATGATGTAAGACACAGTATGACAACAATTTGTTTCTCTAAATGCTTGCACTGTCTATGACCTACGCACTGAAATAATGACATTCTAGTTTAAACTTTCTGAAGAATCCGTGCATTATTTTTACTTTCCAAGAAATGGGAATCTTATTACAGAAAAATAAATCATTATAGTCATTTCAAAGTTACTTATTTGGAAGTCCCACATTTTTGGGGAGTAACTTTAGAGATCCTATTTTAACAATCCTATCGACATAATCCTTTCAGTTTATTGTGCTGAAAATCAAGAATTAAGTGTTTAACACCCAAGCTGCTTTATTTTGTTTGTCTTTATTCAAGCTACACATATCATCTTGAATATTCATTAATATTCTGGTACCATTAACAATAATGTATATGTAGTTGTAATATTAGGCAAGGAGAAATGGTTATAATTTTGACTCTTAATAAATAATTTTACCACTTGAATTCCAATACATAATAAAATAGAAAAGATTTCCCTTGAAACAGAGTAAGGTGGCTTATATGATAAATGACATGCTAAAATAGAACCTTGTCAAAAATATTTTTGTTGTTGTTGTTGTTCAATTGTGTCTGATTCTTGGAAACTGCCTTGTAAGGTCCTTGCAGATGTCTTGACAAGGTTTTTCAGAAATGATTTGCCATTGCTTCCTTCCTAAGGATGGCAGAAAGTGAGTGGCCGAAGGTAACACATTTGGCTTTATGTTTAAGGTGGAGCTATAATTTATGGTCTCTCAGTTTCTAGCCTGATCATTTAACCATACACCCAACTCTTAAACATATAATAACAGTGGCCTAGTTACCACATAAATCTAGAACAGGTTGCTTTGGCCATTCAATTGACCTGCAGTAGGAGAATTTTCATATCACAATAAGACTGAATTAAACAAAGTACACTATCTCTCAAAATTATCTTTCAAAAAGTCCATTTAATTTTGATAATTCTTCAAACAATGGCTTGGAACATTGTGAAAAATATATAATATTGAACCAAATAGGTATTTTAGTTCATATGTTCCATTATCTCAACTGAAGTCAATTGGATTGAGATAGGCGAGAAGTAGAAATTGAATATATAAACATACATCTCCATTGCTTCTATCCCTTTCTCTTTCCTCTGCTTTTTCATTTGTACAAACCATGAGCTATAACACCTAAAGTAACAAACAGTGGCATCCAATATAGTTGATAGACCCATTTCTAACTGTCTATCATTTGAAATGAGATTGAGAAGTAGGAATTTAATTAAGTTACATGCATGCAAGCCCCTGATACTATTCTCTGTGTTACACAATACAGAGAAAAAGAATGACTATTAGTCGGCCAAATAAATTTAAGGTAGGCATTAACAGTAATGAAAAGTATAGCTAAATAAATCTGGTTTGTGCCAACATTCTTTGGCCTATCTTTCCAAAGTTTCTCTCCTTCCAAATCATCCTTACTTATACCATGTTGATAGACCAATTCATACATGATCTTGTATAATGTAAACCTTTCATTCTTTCTTTTTGAAGATCTCATGAAATCCATCCAATCATGATTTTCTCTTTTTCTCTTTTTTTTAGACCATTCATTCTCCCCTCATATATTTTCTTTATGGTTTCCATTCATTCCCTCTGTATTAGGAGTCTCCAACCTTGACAACTTTAAGATATGTGGACTTCAACTCCCAGAATTCTGGCATTTGAGGTCAACAAGTCTTAAAGTTGCCAAGGTTGGAGACACCTGCTGTATAGGACCAAGCCACCTTATTTTACACAGCCATCTTCTTTTGTTTGATGCCTTACTCATTATATCTGTCAATCATCCTTGACCTTATCTCTTTTTGTTTTATCATATTTTCTTAAATAACCTACATTGTCTGTATTCAACTTATTTTATTTTTCTCCTGAAATACCTAACCTTCACTTCCACATAATAATACAGATAAGCTCATACTGTAACATACCTGTTTTTTTAATTCTTACAACAAAGAAGTTATAAAATTAATATCTGCACACTAGCAATTATGTTTTAAGCATTTTTATGTGTACAGTTTTTTCCATCCCTTGCCCCATCTTTACTAAACATTCAACATATATATTTATAGAGAGGCGGCAGCTCAGATCATGCTTTGCTCGCAGAAGCACAGAGCCGAAGGCACCACTCTGAAGATGATGAGTGAGACCTCATCGAAACGTCGCCAAGATATTTTCAATCTTACACTGGAAAAGACCCGAATATGCCAAGACTTGCATACTTATACCAGTGAAAACCTACGAAAACATATATATATATGGTTTCTATACTAAATGTAGAACTATATCATTATAATTAGCTTATTGATTGCACATTATTATTGTCATTAACATCAACATCAGCAATCAAACATTGCTCTTCCCTTCCCTATACAATATTATTTATTTAATATTGCATATATATATAAAAACATGTGTGTGTATATATATATATATATATTTGTTTTTTGAGGTTTTCACGGGTGCCTGTATGTAGGTATTTTGTTGTTC
>JANHFT010001847.1:77270-89636 GCA_032467955.1 Pseudoxenodon macrops | reverse complement strand
TGTGCTAATGGCACCTTTGATTCTACACGGGAAAGAACCCGAACAACAAAATACCTACATATATATATATATATTACAGACAATACTGTAAAATAATATATTTATAAATGCAATTAACAATAAAGGTATTACACAATCCTTTTGTTACTTTCTACTTTTGAACAATTCACTAAGCATTCAATTTATTCTTATGAATGCTTTACTACATCTTATAGAATATATATTTATTACTTTAACACTTTTCATTTTCTGAAGGTCCCTCAAAACCTGGTTGTGCCATCAGTCCTAGGGAATCCAGGGGAATGGTGAATTAATGTATTGGCTCCACTGTTGCTAACATCTCATTGCCAAATATTTCTTCTCTTTTAGTTTTTCTCATAGTTTTTTAATGTTTCTAATAATGGTAATGCCAATCACTGTTTAGTATGTATTAAGTTTTTTTAGACTTCTTGTATGTTACCTATAGTTTTTATCTGTCTTTCTTTTCTCTCTCTTCTGTGTCTGTATATCTGTGACCTACACAACTACAGAAATTTGACTTATAAATAAATAAGTAAACTGCTCATATCACATTCAGCAACAAACTTCTATTTCATGCAAAACATTACATAATTCAGGTGCATTCACTTTATCACATGCCTTTTCTAATCAACTTGCAGTAGATACTCTTCAGCGATCAACTGAAGAGTAAAATTTTGATCTGTATAATTCCTATCTTACTTCCGAAGTTTTCGGATTTACTTTTTATATTCTAGAATGAAAGTTCTACCAAATTCTTTCTAAGCACATTTGACAAACTAACATCTCTAGTTTTTACATTCAACTTTTCCTTTCAAATAACAAAAAAGGCTCTTTCCATTTGTTTTATTTATAAGGCAAAGATGTGTATAAGACAGAGAGAGAGAGAAAAAAAGAGAAAGAGAGAGAGAGTGACAGAGACAGAGGCAGACACAGAGACTCCTTAGTAATTCTGTTCTTCTAGTGGTTTGATGTTGAATGCTTTACATTGGAAAGATCAGTTGGAGAGTTAATTTAAATTGAGATACATAATTAACAGATAATTCACAAAAACATTGATTAATTAATGTTATCAATTAGCATGTAAACATTTAAAATGTTATATCGAACATATAATGTTTATGAATATGTAAATTACTCTAGACTTGTATCATGGGGAGTGAGTAATACATATCTACATATATATTCCAACCTTTGATGAATTGTCTGCGTATGGAAGATTGAACAAAAATATTTAGGGTTTCATCTATGAAATATCACATTCAAAACAGAGGTTTCTGATAGGCCTTGGAATTAAAACTGTTCTGTTATTTAGAGCTGTTTTCATATTCTTACATATACCTAGTTTCTTATATAATTGAAAGCATATGTATCATGGATGCTTCCTCATCATTATTTATCACACATAGCATTACTTAAGGATAACTTTGAAGATATACTAAACCATGCTCTGGAATTATCACATGCAGAGCTATTGTGCAATTATTTCTTCAAATGTCCAAATCCCAAATTTTCTAATGTGTATTGACATTTGCAGCACAAATGTCCTAAATTTTGACAACTCAAAATGGAATTTTCAGTGTTCTGGTATGTAGAATTAATCAGTTTGTTTTTGTATCTTCTCCTGGACCAAAATGGATCAAGAAAAAATGGCAATACTGAAGGATGATAGAATGAAATTGAAAGCAAAATTGGCCCTACGTTAATAAACATTTTAAGATTTTTGTTTGCATTTATTATTGGATTGGATTGAATGAAATGGAAATCATCTTTGAATTCATCATAAACCATGAATTCACGATAAATATGTATCTGCATCTGATTTTATGATACATATTCTTATAGAATCCTGAGCTTTTATTATTTTGATAGCACAAATGTTCAAATTATAATCCTCTCTAACAAAGTTCATAATAAATACATAGACTTTTCTTGTTAAATAATCTGTATTTAAATTTTATATCATAATAGTAAAATTAACAGTGACATCCAACATTCCATGAGGAGACCCAAGTGCAAATGTTTCCAAGAAACTGTTCTCTCTTTTCTTACTCTTACAAACTCCAAGTGTCCTTTGCAATTTGCTTTTGATTTTCCAGACTGCCAGAGCAAAGTCAGACTATGTAGAGGATTTTGGGAGTGAAAGAACAACTATTTTGATGATGGTCTGTTATTAATATTTGTAGCGCACCATCTTTCAAAACTGCTACTAATGTATTTTATTGGATGCAAAAAAAATCATTCTCCAAAATGTACAAATTCAAATACTGTAATTCAGAATAAAATAAAATAGAACCAGGCCAAATTAAATGAATTTATGAACCATTGAAATCAACATATAAAGGTAACCATGGCTAAGCTAAATCCAGAAAATTTCAGTGGAAATTAAATGCAGTTTACTTTGTATTTAATAACTAGTTGGAACTGAATAGCAATTACTCAAGTTGATTTGCACAATATCTTTAATTTAGTTGACCACACCTTCTCAATTGTGTGGTTATTCTGGTCCAAAATTGTGACAGTGGAAAAAGATGAACAAACGGATACTTTTAAAGTATCTGATATATAAAGAACTGAAAATTACTTAGCAAACATGAATAAGTCTATCCAGAACTAAGCTGAAGTGAATTACCTTAGGATACCCAGATAAGTGGGCATAAACCTATAGACTAAGCATTATGAATTCAGTAGGAATGCATTATTAGGAAATATGCATAAACTGCTTTTCAACATCCTAAAGGGTAGTGTCTAAACTACAAATAAAAGAGAATGGTATATCTGTGTGTGTACACACACACACACACACACACACACACACACACATACATACATACATACATACCGTACATACACATACACACACACACACACACACACACACACAACTATGATATATATATATACTACTAATTTTCTATATATTATCAGCTGCATGTAGTAAAAATCCCTGGGGTATGGTGGTACATTTCATACTGTGGGCTCCATCTTACATTTAGAATTTCTTATGATATCTAGGGTATTAATATACAGTACATTCATGGCTGGTTTGCATAGATAAAGGGAAAGGACTTTATTTCTCTGGGCCAAATAATGAATTTCTTATTTTTATGTCTACATTACAGGCATTATTTTTAAAATAAAATAAAATAAAAATAATAATAAAAAAACCATAAGGCAGGTTTTGCAAACTATGAGATGCAGACACAATGGGGCGTTATGAAGAATCTGCAAGTTGTACAGTGTTACAATAAATCCATGCTTCCCAAAGTTTCATTGCATTGTTTTTATTGTTCATTTGTATTCATTTTGATGACTGGATTTTTAAAGGTAAGCACATTAAGGGTGTACTAAAAGGAAGTGCAATGACTAAAAGTTTAGGAACCTCTGTTTTAGTGAAATTTTAGTGTGGTTACAGAAACCACTAATGACTAATATCAATAATTTGATTTAAGAAGCAGTTTTCATGGAAAAATAGATGGAAAGCTGGACACTAGAAGGTAAGAAATGTTTCTGGCATAGCAGGAATGCCCGTTTATGCATTAAATAGTGGGCAGCCTAACATTAGGACTTTCTGTCATTGCAGAACAGTGATCTTCAAAACTGTCATTATCCATACTCTACAGCAATGTATAGTAACCCATTATATAGAAAAAAACATTCACTTTGAATAGAACCATAAACGACTGCACAAAATGTGGATATGCTCCTAGGAAATGTTACTTTCATATTAGTTCATTTTCTCAGAGGTTTTATTTTTTCTGTCTCTTGCAAAATATGATTACTATTGCTTCTGCTCTTAATTAGTTAATTTGTTTAAGAGAGGGGGGGAAGGGGAAGCCCTCTGAGAATCCATGTTTTTATAGTAAATGTGAAAGCTAGCATTGGGAATATATATCTGAATAGCAGAGTTTTGCAATCTGTTCTAGGTTATTTCCGCTTTGAATTTAAAACGTATTTTGTTAAAAGTCAAAGTTTTCCCCAGATGTCAGCAAGTTATATAATTGGTGATAACTAGATTTCTTTATTAACTGATCTGATTATATTTGGGGGAGGAAATCATGCAGGATTTTTAGATAAATAAGCAATAATTTTACTACATATGAACAGCGAGCAGCTAATCTTTTTCATATTTAAAAGTTCAGAGTCAATAGCACTGATTGTCCTCTTTTCATCTCATTGGCAAATGGGCCCAGAACTTCATTTTATGAGCTGGTCTCAAAATGAGATTATTCAATTTATATTTTGATTTCATCAGGGTGCTATTAGTTGCCAGGTTATGACTTAGTTTCTTACACTGTAAATCCTTGAAAATTAGAAATAATAATATAAACTTTAATAAAATTGAGGTATGATTCTGCCCCTAGTCAAAGGAATTTGCAGTTATGTTTTCAAATACGGAACCTGCTAAGATAATTATTTTACAAAGTTCAAATGAAATTCTATTTTTAAAAGTGTGATATTTTTGAAAAAGGGCAATTTATCTGAAAAACCTCCGAGCAGATGGAAACAGTTCTAAACAATAATCATAATTTGCAATGATTTTTTTGCATATCAAATTTCACCTCCAGGGGAATTTTCACTGTCTAAATTCCTAAGAATGAGGGCCACACTCTGCTCTTAGACACTGAATATAAATATGGCATGTGTCTAAATCAATAATGCTCTAAAAACAAAATTAGGCCTAAGGCCTTTAATCGAGACTGAAGCTCATAGTCACCATGGCATGCAAGTAAGAGTGTCAGATTATCTTAATAAAATAATATATCACATTACAGAGCATTTAAGGGTGATTATAGATTTAAGGGTGATTATATATGTTTTGCCTTGGCCTTTCTTTCAGCCAAGCTTTGAAATGAAATCTCCAGTTGATACAAGGACTCAATTTGTTTTTACTAGCATGTTTATCTGTTTGCTTAAAGAATTCTTTCAGATGGTCCCTAGACGATAGAGTTAATGCTCAAGTCACATGCTCGAGCTAAAATGCTGACATCACATTGGAAACAGTAAGAGGTCCAATACATTCCAGTTATTGAGGATTCTACCTGCCATCACAGACACACATAGGCACTGACATCACACAAAAATGGAGAGAGCGACTCAGCAATTGCAAGGCACGCCATTTACAAGGGGAACTTCTACTTAATATTCCGGTTGATCTGCCAAGTTTATAGCCTGGCAAATCTGAATACAAATGTGGATGCAAATGAGGATTCATTATTCTTACATCGTCTTTGTGTTGAAGCTTAATGTAACTTGGTTCCTGTGGTTGCCCAGGGAATGTAGCTTGTAAGACAACAAATATGAAAAAGAAAAAGATGGCAAGGATGGGGAACATAAATTGGATGCAAAAGGAATAAGAGAACCAGTATAAATGGTAAGAAATTAGGCTAAGACTTTCCATATGATTATGCATAAATGACAATGTTTCTAGCAGTGCATTATATAAACTACATTGTTTTCTGCTCTCAGAAGAGAAGGGGTTAATCGATCAGTAACATTCTTCATAGGCAAAATGCAACAAACCCCTTTTACTGAATTCCTAGTATTGTGGCCATTGTAAATATCAGTGCCACAATGTCAGAACAATTTTGGTTTCTTTACTAAATGTAGAACTATATCATTATAATTAGCTTATCAGAAGATTGCACATTATTATTGTTATTAACATCAACATCAGCAACCAAACATCGCTCTTCCCTTCCCCATACAATATTATTGAATAACTAAAAAACAAATTCAGAAACTTAGGGACAATTAAAACAAGACACCGAACATCCTAGTAATTTAAATCACACATTTATTGATTACTAGATCGTCTCGCATGCAAAAAGTCAAGCAATGTTAAACGAAAAAAAGAAAGGCAGTGCAGAAATCATCATTAACCTGTAAATGCTAAACACTGTTTGGATGAACACGTTACCTTTTGTTCTACACATAAATACCTTCTCCGTATACACAAAGTACTCTAGCTTTTAATTTTAAAAGATGCTGTCATGCTTAGCATATGCAATGATCCTAAAGTCCATGCTGTAGGGCTTGCTTCTTCATCCATAAATAAAACACATTTGCATCCATTCAGTCAAATTAGCTCCATATAAGGGGGGGTGGGAGAAGATGGATATAATTAGTTCCTCTCTCAGGTTTCACGGTTTAAAACTCAAGCATGCCTGCTGTCTTGATTAAATCCACCATCGTCTTCCAATAGCTAGTGCTAATTCTTCCAGGGAAATATTCAGTTGAGGTGTTATTTTATTCTGCACTGCTGTTAGTTGTCTAATTTACGCCAAGTCCCTGCAGTGCTTTCCTTAAGCCATCCTCTTTGTCTTGCCTTTGAAATTTACAAATCTTACAAGAAATCAATACTTAATTGATTATTCACTTTTCTGCAGCTTCAAACAGCAAGCACGCATAAGATCCAGGCGTAGTCATCCCATTTTCGATGCAGGAGGTTGTTTGGTGGCAGGGATCTGCAGGGATCCAACAAAGCTCTGCAGTGGCATGGGGTGCCAGCAACCGATGAAGAAAATGAAGATCACACTAACGAAGCTGGAAAAAGTTCCTTTGTGAGACGGATCCATCTCAGGGCTTTAAATAATATCAATAACAATAATGATAATAAATCCTACGAGGCAATAGCAACTGGATGTATGGGAGCACCATTTCCACCCCTGCAGTTATTCCTTTGTTTCTGGCTTACTCTTTTCTTCTCTTGGCACTGAACTGGAGCATCCAAACTGGCACCGAACTCCGAGAACTCCACGCAGGAATTCTTGGGGGGGTGGGTTTAAGAGCCGTGCGTTATCTCTGGCACAGAATAAGGATGGCAAGCATGTAATGTTACAAAATGTAGGACAAATTCAAGGGAGAGACAGAGAGAGAGAGAGAGAAAGAGAGAGAGAGAGAGAGAGCAAGAGACAGATGGCGGATCTGGCAAGATGCCAAAGCCAGTGAAATGAATTACATTGCTGAATAACTGTACACCATTGATTCTGCCACTTGTTGCTGCTTGGCAAGAAGAAAGAAGAAAAGAAAAAAAAGAGAAGAGAGAGACAGACAGACAGAGAGAGAGATAGAGAGATAGAGAGATAGAGAGAGAGAGAGAGTGAGAGAGGCCCTGACGTTGGCAGGACTCTGCTTGTACATTGTGCAATCTGCATGGAACTTGGGACGCCCCACTCAGGAGAACAATGTGATGCTTTGTTTAAGGCAAGCGTAAATGTTTGTATGCATGGGAAGGGAGGAAGGAAGGAAGAAAAGAAGGAAGGAAAAAAGGAAGGAAGGAAAATGAAAGTGAGCAAGAAAGTGTGTATGTATATGACAGGGAAAACAATCACTGCAATCCAGACATTTTGTTTAATGAAGAATGGAAGGCTGGCATTCAAAGATATGGATATGTGCTGCATATTAATATGTGCTCAGAGATATCCTTCCACCACCACCCCCTTTAAAAAAAAAAGATGAGTGTCACAAGAAAAATCCTTCTATGGATCAGCCTCAGTGGCAGCAGGCAACTTACAAGGTAACCTATAATTGTTCAATCTCAACAGTGTAGCATGTAAGCAAGATTTTGCAGAAGGCAAGTAGGGAAGAGAAGCTCGGATCCCGGGTTACAAGGTTTAGGGATGTGTGTTTTCACACCCACCCCTGAAAAGATAGCTGGAATCAGAGCAGATTGTTCAATAACTGCTTCATACCAAGGATGAAGAGAAACATTATGGGATGCCCAGGGGGCTTTAGAAATCAAATACAGTCTGAGTTGCACAATTTGAGGTACATTATATATATATAAAAGCTATTTGAATTGCCAATGAGGTGATGTATCTGCATGCTAATTAGACCCGTGTCAAGCTTAGACTGCAGTTTTTCCTCTATTTCTGTTGATACTATGGAATGTGCCTGTAACTCTGCAGAAAGCTTATTTCTGCATACATTATAAGCTTTGTTCTCCTGATCATTTTCCGAAAACAAACAAGAAATGTAAGATCAAAAGGCATTTCTGAAACTGAAATTATTGATTGATAAAAGCCTAGATTTCAGAATCTAATTAAGAGGCAGCACAAACAAAAGCCAATGTTATTACCGAATGTTCCTGAGCTAGCGGCTACCCATTTGTGCCCACATTTGTAATTTATCCTTGTTTATGCACCCAGGATATTAAAAATGTAATTAAAATGGTAAAATGATCAGATCACAAGTAGCCACCTAGTGGCAAGTATCTTAGTTTAAATGGATTATAAAGCAGTTGTCTTATAAATAAATAGGGGGGGGGGAAGGGCTGTTGGACTTTCCTGACAAATACAGTATGTTGCTGCAAACTTGGAGAACAATTTGTCTTTTTTGCTAATAAGTTGCCTTTTGTATTTGGCTACTTAGGTAAGCAACATCATTTAGAAGCCTCATCTAAAGGTTACTACATATTCTGTTATAGAAAGAAAGAAAGAAAGAAAGAAAGAAAGGAAGAAAGAAAGAAAGAAAGAAAGAAAGAAAGAAAGAAAGAAAGAAAGAAAGAAGAGATGAGGGAAAGAGAGATAGAGAGAGAAAGGGAGAGAGAAAAAGAAAGAGAGAGAGAGAAAGATGAGACAGAGACAGTGAGACAGACAGAGAGAGAGAAAGAAAGAAAGAGAGAGATGAGGGAAAGAGAGAGAGAGAAAGAAAGGGAGAGATGTGTGAAAAAAGTGGCTGACAATTGCTGTCCTAGAAAGGTGGAAGGGCACAGCAGCAGGCAAATTGTCCAATAGAAAGATGTGATAGCTTACTGTACAGGTTGAATACCTTGCAAGCTGTTACAATTTGGACAAGATTGGACAATTGAAGAAGATTGAACAAAGGATTTGGACAAAAGTGGATTAGAAACAAACCAGGCTGAGTGCAGAACAAGAACTTATAGCTGCAGTGAAGATGGGCCTCTAATAGCTGGGAAAGGCTGTTAATTCTTGACCTAACCAGAAGCAGTCACGTTCGAATGGCATTATAATGTAGCTTGATATTTAAAGCAAGTGGTTCTCCACTCTCGTACAACTGCTCACCACAGAGTCCTCCTATTTTTATTTTTCCTTCTAATTACTAGTCACAAAAGTCAGCCTCATTTTCTTAACTTCGCTTCCTCCTAGATACAGGAAAGAATCGGAACATGCAAAATTTGGCAAAGTTGCACTACTTATTTTTGCATATCTTTCAAGGATAACTTACTCTGAATATTAAACTCTAGGCTTTTCTTCTCCCTTCATTAAAATGCTTCTCGGAGTGAATGCTCAGCAAAAATGAAAGCATTTTTTTCCCCCAATAGAAATGCTGAGCTTTTTTTAGATATTAAAACCTGCAGTAAAGTGAATGGTTCCTTGTATTAATCTATTTGTATTTGATTCTGTCCATAAAACTAAAGCCACTTAAAAAAATTAAGTAACCATGGATATAAAATGTATGTTTAAAAAAAAATACATGCAGTTACATGTCCCCACTGATATATATTTGGCATCAAATCTGAAAAAGACTATCTTTCTTTGCTGTTAACCAAACACACATGGTCTAACTCAGAGGTGTCAAACTCAAGGCCTGGGGGCCGGATGCGGCTCGCGGGGTGGTTAGAACTGACCTGCGGGGCCGCCCTGGAAACAGCAAAGGACCAGCCCACGGTGCCTCTGTAATGCATTACATATATGCATTACATATATGATCCATGACTTTTGATCTGTTGAGCAAGTGAATGAATCAACTTCTGCAGGCTAGTAGGGGGGAAAAATAAATAAAACTAAGGTCAAACAACAATTTGACTGGAGGTGGAAAGTAGAGATCAGATATTGTAGCCATTTGTATCACAAAAGGAATCTATACACATGGTCTAAGTCAGAGGTGTCAAACTCAAGGCCCGGAGGCCGGATGTGGCCCGCGGGGTGGTTAGGTCTGACCTGCAGGGCCACCCTGGAAACAGTGAAGGACCAGCTCGCGGTGCCTCTGCCAATGAAAACAGAGCTCTGTTTTCATTGGCAGAGGGTTGCAGGAGGCCGTCGCAGCCGAAAACAGACCTTGGGAGCCCATTTTCGCTGGCAGAGTGCTCAGGCCACCACAGGCATCCCCGACACGAGTGACGTGCCCCCAAGGTCAAACACAACCCTGATGCGACCCTCAAAGAAATTGAATTTGACACCCGTGGTCTAAGTGATCTGCCTGCAAAGTATGAAATTGAGCACAAGGGGAAAAAATGTAGCAAGACAAATATGTAATTCAATGGACTTGCCTGGAGGGATTATTGGAGAGTTACACAGAAGTGGAAAAAGAGCTTTATATAAAGTGAAGAACCAATTTAATTCAGATGGTCTGAAATCTTTTGGCTGGCTTATAAAACATGTGTCTCATATTTACCTACCTGCCTGTTAGGAGATGAAGGAGGGAATAACGCATTGTTCACAGCTCACAAGATACTTACTAGACAGAAATTAATTTCAGTCATGATAAACAAAGGCAATTCATTTTTAAATGAATCAGTCTTTCAATCTGTCAATCAAAAAGCCAAAGTACATCCCAAGGCTAAAGGACATTTGAAGCTTCTGTGTTTCCTCTTTCAATCTAGATCAGGAGGGTCCAACCTTGACAATTTTAAGACTTGAACTTCAACTCCCAAAATTCCCTGGCCAGTCAGGCTGGTTGAGAATTCTGGGAAATGCCATATTGTGCAGCGTTCCAGACACAAATTATTACTAAAATCTGATAAAAGTAATTTAAAATGGAATTAGATAAAATACGATTTAAAATGAAGGTGGAATAAACTACAATAATTTAACATATAGATAAATAAAATATGATAAAATTATATTTCGGTATCACCCCTACAATCTACCCCAATCGGTCCTACATATGCTGATCTCAACCATTTTGCTTAAGTCCTGTGCTGTGTTAAATGTTATTTTCAGATTCTGGCTGCACATAAGGTAAGTTGTTTTGATATGGGGATCCCAATGAGTCATTTGTTTGTTATATAGACCAAGATACCTGTCTCTCACCCTCTTATACAGGCAACAATCAAATAGGATGTGAGCCAAGTCTTCTACCTCCGCCATTCCGCAAATACAGAGACGCCCATTGTAGTGTATAGAATGGAAGAATGGAATCTCCCATATCTGACCATTGTGTCAAGCTGTTTGAATCTTGTTTGCATAAATATCTCCCTAAGACAGGAGTCAGCAACCTTAAATATTCAAAGAGCCACAAAGGTCCTAACCGGAAGCCCACTGTTCAATTCTGGAGCCGACCGGAAGTCCAGTTCCCACATCATAGTCCTCCTCCTAGCGCGGTGTGCTTTTTCCTCTGCCGATGGGAAGTCTGGTTCCCCCACCATAGAGTTTCCTCTTAGCACGGCATCCTTTTTCCTGTACCGGTCCTAACAGAAAGCCCTATCAATTGTGGAGCCGACCAGCAACAGGGAGTCACAGCAGAGGGATGAGAGAGCCACATGCGGCTCCCGAGCCGTGGGTTGCTGACCCCTGCCCTAAGAGGTTTCAGCAGTTGTAACTTTATTTAAGATATGAAATATGTCTTTTCGTTCTAGCTATTATCTGAACTTTTCAATATCTGTGCTGGGTGCAAAAATTTTTATAGATCAATAGCCAATGTTAATTGCAAAACTAAGTTATTGGCATTTTTTCATTTGCAATAACCAAATTCTCATTTTTGCTGATGCAAAACTTTTCCACTGGGGTTACTAAGCAAATTTAACTATTACTCTAAATAAGGTAGCAAAGTTGCATTTCTAGTTCAATGCTATTATACTCAGTCCATTTGCTTTATAGAGTAGTATAGATTCGACTTTTCCTTATATTAACCCCTCAAGTAACAGTATCATGGAGAATTAGCTCTTTGCCCAAACTTGAGTTGAAAACCAGAAAGCAAAGAGGATTAACAGAATAATAAAACAAATAATAACAAAGAAAGGATAAATAAAAAGATCGGTCAACTAGGTGTGAGGAAAGAGGTCTTTTTTATAGATGACACAAAATTATTCAGAGACATTAAAAAGAGTTGCAAATAAGCTTATATCCTTTTTCCAAACTTCTACACCTGATGTCATTCGTTGTGGATGAGTGGCTCAGAAGATAGCAGATAAAAATACAGTGCTTGTCACGCAGAATAACATTAATTTGTGTGATTTGGTAACAGAAGATGAAGAGATGGCCAATGATATGGACAAGTTTGAAACCTAGCACCAGAGGTGAGTTCCTACCGGTTCTATCTGGTTCTATAGAGTAGGTAGTAACTCCGCGGTGACGTCACGGAGGCGGTTCTGTCGGTGGCTCCATGGGCGGCGCCATCTTGGATTTTGCTTCTGCACATGTGCAGAAGCTAATTTTTACTTCT
>JANHFT010001847.1:49637-66536 GCA_032467955.1 Pseudoxenodon macrops | reverse complement strand
AAATGGAACATACAGCTAGAGGGATTTAAATTATTTAAAAGAAATAGACCAAATAAAAGAGGAGGTGGAGTTGCACTGTATATAAGAAATAACTGCATCTCCTCAGAAATAGAACACAACAATGATAAAAATTACCTTGAATGCATTTGGGTCAATATTAAAGGTGTGTGTTTGGGGGGGGAATGACATTGTCATAGGTCCAGAGGTGGGTTCCTACCAGTTCAGACCAGTTCTACCAAGTAGGTAGTAGGCCACTGGTGACATCACAGAGCTGGTTCTGCTCCATGGGCACTGCCATCTTTTTTTTTTTAATTAAAATTTTTTTTTGGGGGGGAGGAATTCTTTCGGATTTTTTTTCCTGCGCATGCGCAGAAGCCCAGTTTGCAGCATTGCACATGCATTGCCATTTTGTTTTCGGCCTTTTTAAAAAAAAATTGGGCCTTTTTTCTACTGCGCACAAAGTGCACCCATGCAGCGTGGGAGGCAGCGTGGGAGGCAGCGAACCGGCGGCGAGGTAAGTTAGAACCCACCCCTGGTTGGGGGCAATAAGCTGACTCTGTAAACTGCATAGACAGCACTGTAAAGCGGTATATAAGTCTAAGTGCTATTGCTATTTGTCACAGGACAAGACTACATTGGAAGTTTATTGCATCTCCCTCATTTTATTTGTTTATTTGTTTGCTTATGTTGTCCAATGTCTATGATCCAGCTATCCAAAAATTCAGCACACAAACATAGCAAAAGATTACGTTATACATGAAAAACAACTAAAACAGCATTGAGGCTCAGGAAAAACACTGAACTTTAGACTGTCATTAACACCCCACCCTTTTCTTCCCATCTCCTCCCCTAAACATATGTTTAATATTTAGTAGCTTTGAAATCTGTATGAAAGAAAAACTGGAGTCAATACATGAGTTACCCTTTGCATAAAATATGCACATATTTTGATGTCATGGGATACAGTTCATGCTGATATTTGATGAGGGGGATGGGTAGTCTGCAGTGGTGGGTTACTACCTGTTCGCCCCAGTTCGGGAGAACCAATAGTGGGGTGGCAGAAGGTTCTGCCCAGATGTCATCACACTCTTCTCGGCACTCTTTCTAAAGCCTCAACATCTTTTCTTTTACATCGTGGCGACCAAAACTGAATGCAGTATTCCAAGGCATTATAAAGTGGTATTAATACTTCACGTGATCTTGATTCTATCCCTCTGTTTATGCAGCCTAGAACTGTGTTGCCTTTTTGGCAGCTGCTGCACACTGCTGGCTCATATTTAAATGGTTGTCAACTAGGATTCCAATATACCTCTCACAGTTACTACTGTTGAGCAAGGTACCACATATACTGTGCATTTTGTTGTTCTTGCCTAAATGTAGAGCCTTACTTTTTTCACTAATGTATGTCTTTCATTCCAATCAAGTTAGAACTATTAAATCTATTTCCCATATCCCTCCAGTTCAATGCCAAAACTAATTGAGAATTGTGGCAATTGTAGTATCTCATATGAGCTGTGGTGATGCCGTGGTTGGATCTAATTCTGCCGACTGCCAGCAGTTTGATCCTGACCAACTCAAGGTTGACTCAGCCTTCCTTCCTTCTGAGGTTGGTAAAATGAGGTTGATCCAGATTGTTAGGTCAATAAACTGCTTAGATAGGGCTATAAAGTACTAAGTCTAAGTGCTATTGCTACCAATATACTCACCTGGGACTATTTTGGAGAGACCAGGCTCTCCAAAATATGAGGGGCATCTTAGGGTTTCTAGAATCAGTTGCCTTAACATTACCTTATAGTAAATTCATGAATTTATTTCACATGCTATATTACCTTTCCTCATAGAATTTCTAGGCTGAACTAGTTATTTAAAAAAAAAAAAAAGTGAGGGGAGAAACCCAGCACAGATCTTTTCTCAGCCAAATTGCCTTGTCAAACAGCCATTCAGTCTTGTTCTGTTCTAACTTGATGCCAGGTCAGTGTATAGTAAAACATTTTGTCATCTAGGATTTATTCCTGGACAAGAATGCCAATTGGCTAGAATCCCTGAAACTTCCATGGACCCAAGCAACATTTAGCATGCCCTTTTCTGAGTTTGTGATGATGGTTGAGGAGGGAGAGATGATAATTATCTATAGTTCCTCTTTTAAGCCAAATCCACTGCCAAGAAAGAGCTAAGTCTCAATGCTTGTGTGTAGAATTGGATATGTATATTCCAGAGTCTGGCAATGGGCAGAAATAGCCAGAGCAGAGCCATAAGCCCAAAAATGAATCAGTATAAAGATAGTTTTCAAGTCTGTAGGACAATGAAAATACAGGATAAAGGAACAAGAGAACCAGGACCAAAGTGAAGGAAAAGCTAGACATGCAACAAAAAGCTGTTTTTATTTATATTTCCTATTTCCTAACTACCCATCTTACTCAGAGAGGGGCTCTGGGTGGTGCACAATTTAATCAATAAAATTAACATTAAAATCAGAATTATTTTAAGATTTAAACATTTGAAAATTATAAAAATATAATCCAAAGGTTACATCAATTAATTAGATGAGTAAATTAAAGGGACGTGAATCACCACACAACTATATGCAAATAAGTTTCTAGGTTCTTTAAAGGAGAAAAGAGAGAAGCATTCAAATTCTGCACTTGTGACCCTGTGTTACAGTGTGAGATGGATCATTTTTGCACTATAGGTGTATTATGCACCACAGGTGGCTACCAACAACATTCTACCACTACTTCTCCTGCTCCCCCCCATATTTTCTTTCTGCCTCTCTCATTCCTTTTTAGACTTGATACGTGAAATAAAGAAGGGAAGGAGAGGAAAGGAAAAAAAGGAGGCTTAAATTACTGGAATGTGCTGAGCATTGTTTGGCTTTCTTCCCAGTTCAGATGGTACACCATCCACTTCTGTGTTAGAGGAAGAACCTCTTTTTGGGTCTTTGCCCAGTTTCTTTCCCCAAAGCAGGGCTTCCGTTCTGATCCCTCTGTCTCTCCAGGGCTTAGGGTACATTTACTACTTGCAACCAGCTGGATCTTTTTTTATCCCTCCAGAGTCCGAGGTCTTGTATACTGTTTTTGTTCTGGACCTTCTTCCCATACTGAGGTGGTCAATGTTCTCCAGAGCTCTAGTCCCCAACCCCTATATATCCCTCTTTACCAATGTGACATCTCACCCAAAATCTCCATCCCAACACTGGCTAACAGTCACATGAACTCATCAGGCTCTGTGTGACAGTCCAACTGCCATTCAAGGTCACATCTGACCAAGATGCTTTCTTACATAGGGGGTCAATATAATCCACTTCATCCAGGGTGCTTGAAGCTGACCTTAAAAGGGAATGTCAGAAACTGGACAAAAACTAGTTGGGTCAAGATATGGCCTCTTGAGGAGAGGGTGCACCACTTCCTTAAGAACTTGCAGGAACACCCATCCATCAATGAAATAACCATTATCCAAACCTAATCGTGGATCCCTCCCATGTTAGCCTTAACAAGCCAGGAGAGACACAGATCTAACATAGAAGTAACTAAACTAGCAGCTACAAGGCCTATCAACTTCTTCAGTTTCAATGAGATTGAATTCTCCCCAAATAACCTGCAAGAATTAATCCTATAACCTCCACTGGTTCTGTCAGAAGGCCAGAGTCCAACAAAGAATGAATGGCTTTATTTGCTAGATATGTAGCATATTCCTCACAGCAACCTTGTAGGTGCTGTGCTAATGCTATCAGCATTAGTGATAGCATATAAGTAATGTTGAGTGAGGATAAGAGGAAGGTCTTCTGAAGATTCCCAGCCATCAAGATGTACAACAGAAGGGGTTATGGAAGCAGGTATATTCTGTGGGACTCCCTCTTCTGGAATAGCTTGTCTCTTGAGGCGAGGATAAGTCACATTCTAGAAGCTAGTAAAAAGACAAGTATCTACCTTCCAGACACTAGTAAAATTTTGGCTGGTCTAGGCGGCCATTTAGTATTGCAGACTTCCAGTACCAAGAATGTTATAAACATTTGTGTATGATTAATTTCAAGGTTATATTATATACTGTATATGTTTTATAGTATATTATTATATTTTATTGTTTTTATTGTACTGCGGCGGCTACTGTTTTTGTACACATTTAGAGCTAGTTGACTAAAGTTGTTTATAAATGCACACATTTTATATTTTTAACACTAATAAATAAATTAATCTATTCTGACCTGAGTCATGCAAATGGGACCAAGTGCTAGTATAATATGTTTATTGCATAAACTATATGTGAATCAAGCATTTCCTGAAAGAAATCTGACAATTCCAAAGCAAACACAAAGGAAAACTATGTTTGTCTTTAACAAACACAGTTATGTTGATAAAGTTCAGCCCAAATTTCTCTGAGGGCAAGCTTCCTTCCAGTCCACAAGAGCACAGTCCCAAGGAGAAGGTTCGATATCCACAAGAGCAAGGTTCATAATTTCACAAGATGTTTGCAAGACCAAGATCCAATCACTACAGGGCAGGGTCCAAAGTCCACACGACAAGAACAAGGTCCAAAGTCCCAAAAAGGCCCAAAGTCCACAAAGCCAAGCAAGGTCTGATATATACAAAACAAGGTCCAAAGTTCACAAAGTCAAAGAGTGTGTGCTGCAGAAGTAAATAGTTGTTTCCAACAAATGAGCTTTCCCCAACTCATGGTTAAATCACCCCAAGCTCAGTGTTTCTCTTAGGAGGGATGAGGCTGCTTTCTCATAAGTAATCTCACCAACCTCTTCTGTGCTCCTCTAGACTCTTTATGTCCAGTTATTGGGCGGGATCGGCAGCTGTTCTTCATCAGAGGCAGTGTGTTGCCGCTCATCGACACTAACCATTGGCAGCTGATTGTTCCCTGCTTCTGCTATAAACTGGTCAATTCCCCCTCCTCCCAATTTCAGATGGACCCAGGACAGCCTCTTCCTCAAACCCCACATTCTCTGAATGCTCCTGGGGATTCATGTCTCATTAACCCAATTCTGGATATTTTTCCCCCTTCAAACTGGTTTCTGATAAGTTTGAGTATCTGAATTTCTCTTTAGAAGATTTATAGAGAATCATCATAGACTAATTCTTAAAAAGAAAGGCAAATTTGCAAATGTTGTGTACTACTGAGCTACTATATGCTCAAACAGTAGTAAACCTATCTCCCCTTCCCACTACCCAACAAATCATCTTGTGCAATCAGAATTAAAGCATACATTCCTATATATATGGACAAACCAACTATGATCACTAAAAAGCTGTTACAGTTAATACGATTAAGGAGGTCCTCACCAAGAAGGAAAGCTGTAAGAATTATATAGTGCCTGAGCCTTTGTGGTGCTATGATGGAAAGTTCAATTGTCATTACTAAATTGTTTATGTTATTCTGTAAGCATACAGACCAAAACATGGGAGATGTCAGGAGTGGCCTTTAATTGATGATTCAAAGACCACTTGTCCAGTTTACACAGCCCCAAAAGCCAAAAAACACCAAAACCTCTCATTGCAGCAATTAAAAAAAAGCAAAGTACAAATCAAAAAGAAAAATAAATATTTCAAACATATGCATGGACATCCACAAAATACACATATACATTGCATCGCTGGTGATCTCAATCTATAGCAGCTAGAAAAATGGTGCATTTTCCATCATGAAAAATGAAGTCCACTTGCTCTTAAACCCATCTAGCTGTGTGAAGTTTTCTTTGTATATATGTCCCTATATTTTTTCTCTCTCATAGAACTGAAACAACTGAATGAATTAACCACCAGTTCTTCAAACATTTTAATACTTATCAAAACCAATATTGCTGGTTAGATGAAGTCACCCCATTCATCTGTTTATTTTCATCTGAATACTGAATAGATATAATATACATATTACTGTGCCATTTTAAAAGGTAGCAGAAAGCAATTTTATTTCTATAAGGAAAATGTACATCTCTTGACATTTAGCTTAAGACACAGGCAATAAGTTCACATTCATGTGACATCACAATTCACAGTGAGACAGACAATTCATTCTTTGTGTCAGTGCAAATTTAATAAAACTTTTGAGTGTAATAAACAAAAATAAAAAGATCAGTGGAAGTTCTGAAAGCAGGTCTAAGTAAATATTGCTTTATGGAGTTTATGAAGAAGTCAGGATTGAGGAATAAAAATCTATATTTTTCAATACTAAGTGACATGGGATTTTATTTATATCATTGTTAATAGTTGCCATTAATATTTCATTTCCAAACTGTTCGTGAAGCAAGTCCAGAAAAAATAAACTGAAAAGATGCTAGGTTTACAGCTACATAAAAATAAAGCATGGTGTTAAGGGGGAGACATGGACTTGCTGAGATGTATACCTGCCTGAAGGAGGAGAGACCAACACATATAATGCTGATACATGCAGATCATTACAATACATTTTTCAGAGTGGTTCATGATAAATTTTATTTTATATATTTATTTGGGTTTTATCCTGTCTTAAGTACTTTATAGGTAATTCAAGGAAGTGAATATACAAAATATTCCTTTCTCCTATTTTCCTCACACCTGTCTCCAGCCTCCTCTTTGGATGTGAGTTCAGAGGAGGAGGAGAAGAAGAAGGATGAGCTGAGTTTTGGCATTCTGAGAAAGAGAATATGGGGGCATGAGAAGACTTGGACCAGGGAGCAGAAGGTTCCTGCTCCAGCAGTCACAGTGAGAACAACTGGAAGCACAGCAGGCTGACCTTCTCTGCACCCTGCACATCCTTGATCAGGAAATGGTGTAGTCATATTCGCTGACTATCATCAGCTGCTCTCTTTTCTCACCTGAAGCCTTCAGACTAACCTGCTGCAGCTGCAACTCTCTTGGCTCAGGCTAAGTCTGACGTCCATTCTCTAGTCCAAGTCTTCCCTTGCCCCATATTATCTTCCTCAGAGGTTCCAGAACCCAGCTCAATCTCATCCTCTTCCGAATTCAATTCCAAAGAGGAGGCTGGAGACAGGTCCATGACATAAACCAATGCCATATAGTTTAGGACTACCTTATTTTCATAGCAAAAGTAACAGAATCTTCCAAGTCTGAATGTGCTTTCCCCACTTACTCCATTTGCGTTTCTGTGAACTGGAGAACAGCTTGTTTGAACTGAGTTTGGCATCTTGTGTCTTTGTTGGACTGATCCTTGACAAGAACTCCAGTATCACTCCAGTCTTGCTGAGCGTGGCACCTGGATCTGCTCATTGTGCAGAATATGTTGGAACTGCTGTGTGTTTTTAATAAAAGCCTTTAAACTCACTAGGAAACTTCTTAAAATGTTTATTTGTCTGCTCAGATGACCATCCCTGTCAAGGTTCAGTTGGAGGGGCCTCCAACTGAAGAGGTTACTAAACATGTAACAGGCGTACTGGAGCAAGCCTGGCCCTCAAATAGCATCCCTCTAAGCCAGTGGTGGCGAATCTTTTATTCACCACGTGCCGAACTGGTACGTGCTTTGCATGCTTCGCACATGTGTGTGCCATCCACACTAATATGCGGTTCCTTCCCCATGTGCTGCATGCACAACTGAACCATCTGGGCATGTACACAGTGCACCCCAACCGTGCAATTGTGTGCATCTACGCATGCACACAGCTTTCACGTGGCTACCCCATGCATTGCGGTGTGGTTTTTGCATATGCAATGCACACATGCAAATGCCATCTGCATTTGTGCATGCTGCCAACCGGTACTTTTGCGCACATGCGCAAATGCATTTGTATGCGCAGGAGAGTACCAAAGACCAGCTAGGTCCCCTGAATTGTGCAGATGTGCACCGGAGGCCCAAACACCAGTTTGTGCGCATGCGCTGCTGCAGGTGAGTTGGGCGAGAGCTTGCATGCCTGGAAAAATGGCTCTGTATGCCACTTCCGGCATGGGTGCCATAGGTTCGCCATCATGGCTCTAAGCTATCAGGTTTCCTGGTCAAATATTATTAGATATGGAAATGGGGTTCATTAGGGAATCAAGATTATCAGGTTGCTGTTGGAACAATATGATATATCCTGAACTGTTCTGGCTATTGTAAAGCCTGATCAAAGTTCTACGTTATTAAAAGTAAAAGCTAAATATGTCAGTATTTTGAAGATGTTAAACTGCATATTTCTAATGACTATATAGATTTTGCCTGGATATTTCTAAATTTATAGAAAGACTTTTCTATTTGGCATAATTATAAAAAATAGAGGCTATGAACTGGTTTGCTTTTGAGAAGAAGATATAAGCAAGCATGTTTCATTTTACATTTGGTTCAAAGTCTACATGATTTCACTTCATAATGGATTAACTTAAGCCTTAGTGCCAACTTACCCAGTAAGTCAGGAACTTACTTTATGCAACATTTTGAATATTACAAAATACATCAAATCGTTATTCAATTTGCAATCGTTATTTCTATTGCAGGAGCAGGGAAAGTTGCCAGTAGGATTTTACGCCTTGCATCAAAAAGTGTCCTTTTTGGCTTTCAATGCTAGTCACTTTGGCTTAGGTAGTAAGAAGTGCCATAAGTTATTCTGGAAGCAAAATATCAGTCCTGGTTTATGACAAAATGCTGGCTATAGGCAAAATACTAGCTTTTGGAAGCCAGAACTTGCAATCTTAAAAATGATAAAACAGAACAGTCATTATCAGGAGTTAATTCAGAATTGCTAGCTACTAATAAATAGTCATTATTTATTACACAAATAGTTAAATTTCAGATTTGCATGGAAGCTTTGATTGCTCTGAAATTTAGGATATATGGAGCGCCTGCATGAGACTAAGTAATATAATGGCTATGAAAACCACAATAGATTAAGGAGAATAATTCAGTATGATGCTCCGAAAAAAAGCTGTCCAGACAACTATAGCTTAAGAACACCAATCCCTTTTCTAAGATAATCATTAATAATACAATTCTACCTAAAGGCCAAATCAGTGTCATTATGAAGCTTAAAGATCTGAAAATTCAGAACTTCATTTAAGGTGTTATAATGCTCACATTGTTTTAATCAACACATTTATTCTTTTTAATAAGTGCCACATAGGCTACAGAAACAATGGAATATTATGAATATAAACATCAAGCCTTTTCAAATTTATTAAAGACCAAAATAGACAGGAAAAAAAAGAAAGAATACTATCACCATGGAGGAAAACAGGCAGGCTATGGTAGGATATGAGAAGGCATAATTGCATGCTTTGATATTTATGATGAAAGACCTGAGCTGAAAGAAAAATGGCAAAAATGCTATCTTAGCCCTTTATGAAACAAAGAAAACCTGAAGGTCGTGCAATAGTAATTTTCATCATTCCTTCCAAAGCCTTGACAAGCTTTGAAAATTTATATGTAATAGCAGCTAGCTTTTCTAAGTGAAAGTACTTTGAAATCATCTTGGGATAGACGCGTATAAAGGAAAATTTCATTTCTTCAAATGCAACAAAAGCAAAATTATATTCCAGAACACTAAATAGACTGCTTTTTAAATTTTATGTTTTCTTAGAGTGGCAAAGCTATATTTTGTTACACTGTTAAGCTAATTTGTTTGTATATGAAAGATGTGTCTGTGTCTTGTCTATCTACATTCAATTTTTATTAGAAATGAATATTTACTTAAAATGTAGTCTTATAATATTATGAATAAAAGTCATATAATTTGATGTGGAATGCCTAAAATACTTCTAGAATAAAAGTATCTGGACAGATCTCTTGTTTGCAAAGGTTGGTGTTTTTTTTTTTTGCTAACCATCAAAAGTATGCCTAATTATGAATAGGTTCTGTTTTTAATGCCAATTTTCCTACATACAATTTACTTTTGGCATAGGATCTGAAATATAGCAGGTATGCACATGTTCCGTTTGACCCATTTCCAGTATGGGCTACATACTATTTCCTAAGTGCAGGAATGGGTGGATCATTTTTCTCCCAGTCCCAGTCTGTTGCAAATGCATCTTGCATCCATGTTCCACAGCTTCAATTCAAAGCTTTCTTTCTTACTGAAGCTATTTTAAATGCTTCAGATCGGATAGTCTCCAATTTTTTTTATTCCATTCTAGTAGCAGTCTTTGCTCTGATTGGCTGCACAGCTTGGCATGATACCTCCCCTCCAATGCTGGACTCTGGGATTGTGGGCTAAGCCTACTCTCACCTATCATGACCTGCTCTTCAGAGGTGGGTTCCTACCAGTTCTAACCAGTTCTATAGAGTAGGTAGTAAGCTGCTGCGGATGTCATGGAACTGGTTCTGGTCTGTGGATGGCACCATCATTTTTTGGATTTGTTTCTTCTGCGCATGTGCAGAAGCCGAGTTTCCAGCACTGCACATGCGTCACCATCTTGTTTTCGGACTTTTTGGGGGGATTTTTTGGTAATTTTTTTGCACTGGGCATGTGCGTGTGTGCAAAGCATCCACGCGTCCACAAGGCCGTCCATGCAGCACGGGAGGAAGTAAAGCGGCGGTGAGGTAAGTTAGAACCCACCCTGCTGCCCTTATAAGACCACAGGAAGCCCCTATAAGCAGAAGTACATGGACATTGACATACCCTAAATTCCGCTGAAGATGTTATCTAGCTTGGTAACAAATGCTTGGAAACCACAAGGAGAATGAACTTCCACCTTCATCCTACACCCAGACTACAGATATTCACCACTATCACATACCCTCTGCTGTTCAGTAGTTTCTCTCTCTCTCTCTCCCTCCCCCCTCCCTCCCTCTCCCCCCTCTCTGCCCCTGTCATGTTGATCCAGTGGTAAAATGGGATAAGAAAATTTATTATTAAGCAGTCTGCAGAGTATGAAAAGAGTTCTGTAGAAGGTGTGTTCTTCTGGATGGAACTTGAACTAAATGCTGTCCTCCCTAGAAGTGACTGATAGTGGGGCTATCAGATTGGGGTACAAAAATCCAGAAGGCCACTAGATACCACCAAAGAGTTAAAGAACCCGCCTAACCTTTTGTGCCAAATATTGGCTCTCCAGAATTTTACAGTTTGAATGACTAGCTCTATAATTCACATTCAACAATTAGAATTATTTTAAAACAACATTGGCAAGAGGAGCTGGCTATATGTTAGTTTGTCTCAAGATTTGCCAAAGAAGAAAACTGCTGTGTAGCCAGATGTGAAAAAAAGCAGAACCCATAGAAATTGTGACCTTTCTAATGTTCACCCAAGTCTGAAAAGTTAATAGTAAGAGCAAAAGAGAATATCCTTTTTGAATATAAAATATTGCAGAAGAATAAAGCATGGAATAAATCAGATTTAGACAAAAACATGGGCTGTTTTCTGTTTCTAAGCTTCTCTTTCATCAACACAGACCTGCAATGCTTAACATACTAAACTATAATCTGTGATGAATTCTGGAAGAATGCAGATTGGAATTAATTGTCTACTGCATTATAAAGAAAGCTAGCAGAATCTGGATAGAAGAGGATAAGTCATGGGAGGGGAAGGTGACTTGGAGTGGGCCAGAGGCAAAGGCAACTGTATGACACAAAGAACAGACCTTGTGATAATCCAAGCAATCGTTCGGTAGGGGTTTTATTTATGGACTTTAAAAAAAGATAATGTATATCCTATAATATTTGTCTGACCAGTGCAGCATAGATATTGCACTGGCTTTTTGGCAGCTGTAGCATGTTGCTGTCTCACACTTAGTCTAGATATCCAGATCCTTCTCATAAATATTTCTTCTGAGCCAGGCCCTATTTTTCTACTATGGTAGGTGTAGAATCTTATGTTTTACACTGTTGGAATGCATATCTATTTCTCTATCGCAAAGATAAACTTCTTTTCCAATGAGTCTAGTTTTGTCATACAGTGTCTAACATGATAAAATAAAGGACTTTATTTCATAGCAACCTAGGCAAACAATTGCAGCAATTCAAAATTGAGTCTTTCTGAACCTACTGAGTATAATGCATTCAGATTAGCATATTCCAACCTTCAGATGCATATGATTGCAACTCCTATGCATTCCAAACAATTATTTAAACATTGATTATGACGTGTTGACCGAGGATAATTGCAGTAGACAAAGAATGAACTCCCTTTATCTTGGATCCTATAGTAATAAATATGGTAAGAGAATCTGATAGCTGTGAAGTTCTACACAGCTGAGTAATATCAAGAAAGCAAGAACTACATAAATTTCAGTAAAATGTTTTGCTGAAACTTGAATAGTATAAAATAAATTTCCCACTCTCATTTATAGTGAAATAAAACAGTGTGTGTTTGAATGACTGAAATGCTTCTTTCCACCTGGTCTAACTTGCATTTATGAGACACTGTAAGCTGTCAACCATCTTGCCTACGTCCCTTGATTGTTTTATGTCTGCTCTCACTTCTGCTCCTTTCCTTCTTTTTTCAAATAACAGACAAAATTTATTTTACACAGTATAAAATGCAGAGGTTAGCTATCCCAGGATGTAATGGTTGCTGCAAACTTGGATAATTTAAAGTAGATGGATTCGTTTTTGCAATATGTGACTGTTAAGCAGTGTTAGAAACTAGTCTAGGAAAAGTCTTTGAATAACAGATGACAGAGAAAAACTATGAGAGGAGGAAGTTTCTTGGAGCTTCTTAGGGGATATGATTGACTACTACGATATTAATAACAGGATGTTGAAAAAAGCAGTGCCTTTGTTCTGATCCAGAAAGGCCATCCTAAAGCCATTAATCTGTAACAGATTTTGCTATTGACAATAAGAAGCTTTTTAACTATTATGAAAATTAATGACAAACAAGGAAATATAATTTTGGTGGAAGTATAATATTTGTACATGATACAAAATTTGGAAATACAATTACAATCTATCAGCCTGATCTTGAACATGTTTAATTGTAAATATCTCCATATAATGCAATTTAAGCTTAGTTATTTTATTAAATTCATTGGTATTGTTGATTTAAAAAACTGAAAAACATTTGTTGTACACTATATATGAAAAATTTAATGGTTTTGAACACCAATACCCATTTGTTCTAATTTGAATAATAATATTTTCCATCCAATCAGGATAAATATACCAGTCACTAGAAGTTCAAACATGCATCTAAAGCATAAATGTTTCTGAATTGTACTGAGGAAGTGGAGTTTTTGACTTTACAGCACATTACCACTGATTTGCAACCAGATATGTGCAGCTGACTGAGGTATGAAACTGTCAAGAATGGTCGAATCCCATGGATTGCTGACTTTATGGATGGAGAAGGATGAGAAGAACATGATGAGGAAGAAAGGAAAAAATAAACTGAAGGGAGAAAGGACGGACCATTAAAAATCAGTATAAATATTTATGCAGGTGTGCATATATACATATGTTTCAGATAAAGCACTTTACAGTGACTGGAAAAGTTCTCTTGAATATTTGCAAGAATACAAATTCTTGCTGATGGCAGAATGTCCAACAATATATGTATTAAAATGTTCTTGTGATGAATAAAGAAAGCTTCCAGAATGTGAAGACGGTATGCTATTGATGTTCCAGTTCAGTTTAGAAATTATTTTAATAATATACACAAAATAGACATATTACACATATGTATATAAGACATGCATGCACATTGCACACATTTACATAAGAATCTACTAATTTTAACAAAATAGAGAAAACATTATTTGAAATAGGAAAATGTTCTTTCTCTCTGTCTCTCACACACACACATGCATGCAGAAACACACAGACAAACACACATAAAGACATACACATTGTGGAGCACTCCTGAGAATTCTTGGTTGTTTACAAACTCAGCATTCAAATGTTTTTTATTAGAAATTTGTCCCAAGCACTAAATAAAATAACTTGTGGAAAATAATAGGATTTGATTCTCAAGAGGTTCCACCCTGCAGAGAGATGACCCCTCCTTAAAGCAGTGAGTCAGTATGATGATAATGTGAAGCCCCAATTGCTTGAAACAAATAAATAATAAACGAAGATGGTATTTGAGTCTAGGAAAATTCATCTAAGAGGCCAACACCAGCCTCATTTCTGTGAACTTAGTAAGATATGTAGTACCGTATGTATGGAAAGAACAGCTAGAGGTTAGAAGCTCAACCAAATTCTATTCTTCGTCTTGCAAGCTCAAAAGTGGCTACTAAGCATGAACCAAACAAAGCACTGATGGATGTTTGTGTGTATGTGTGTGTGTAGTCTAAGCTCTGTTTTCACTCCAGGGGAGTAGAGACTCAGAAAACATAAGAAAGAAAAGTTAGCATTCTTTCTGAGCACCAACCTGCTGCTAAACTGGTATTTTGTATTGATTTTTCTTGAAGCCTGTAATCTTGAAAGCTTGTAACAGAGGATGAGGTAAATATCATTTTATTTGCTCAAATAGGTTTAGATTAGATTGAGATGAAAAAGCTAGGGACAGGCCAAATTAGGAATGAAAGCAGCAATTACAGATTATTGTTTCCAACAGTAAGTAGAATAGGTTATTTCACTGATGAAAAGAATGGCTGAAGCAATCAGTAGTTGCCTTTGCTTTTAAAATAATATGCAGAAATAAAAGAATCAACGAACTCCAGAAAATATATAGAACATTATATATTTGTTAATTTGTATATAACTTTTGTTCCCAAAATCCTTCTCTGAGATTTCTCAAGAAGCATTAGTTTAAGTTACAGGTAGTCTTCGATTTATGACCACAATTCAGCCCAAAATTTCTGTTGCTAAGTGAGACATTTGTTAAGTGAGTTTTGTCTCATTTTATTGCCACAGTTGTTAAGTTAATCACTGCTGTTGTTATGCTAGTATCATGGTTGTTAAGTGAATCTGGTTTCCCCATTGACTTTGCTTGTCAGAATTTCACAAAAGTTGATCACATGAGCCCAGGACTCTGTAACCGTCATAAGTACGAGTCAATTGCCAAGCATCTGAATTTTGGTCACCTGACCATGGGGGATGTTGCACTTATGGTGCTGTTGTAACTTCAAACAGTCACTAAATGAATTGTTGTACAACCATTAAAGATGATATCAGCTGACAGTGCTGCACTAGTGCCAATACTTCTTTTCTGTGCATTTTATTAGGCAAAGATTGCATAAAATTCAATCCCAAACAGAATAATATTGCCAGTTATTTAAAGATATTCCTTCTATAAAATAGATTTAGGGAAGGAAAAGAAAGAGTTGGCAAGGAGGGATATGTGTGTGGAAAAGCTTTGCATCGATGCTGACAAAAAGGCAGAGAATTTAAAAGGCTTAACCATGTCTTATCTCAAAGTCTGTTTTATTTCTTCATCTTTTGAGCACTTCAAACATATGAGCTGTTATTCCATCTTTAGATCAGTAACTTTGAATTGTTCTACCTGTCATTCCACAGTGACTAGCACAGCAAGATGTCATATAGTGATTGTTTGCACTTTCATTCTTTCACATTAAATGGCAATCATCTGGCCTTTTTGATTTGTTTCTTTTATTTAGCCCTGAAGTTTTTACACTAGAATCTCATTAAACTGAACTAGTGTACTCCTGTCAAAAAACTAATGGAAAAAAAGTTTAAAAGAGAAATGTTTCACCTGTATTGTCACTTACTGAAAGAATTGCATTTATCAAGATTTGGACTGTTTACCATTTTTCCCCTTTTGCATCCATTTGGCATGCCTACCTTTTCCCATGATTTAGTGCCTAGCGTAACCTCCAAATTTAGAATGATTTGACAAATGAGAAACCAGATTAAAAAAAGGAAGAAGCAAAACTTGTGTACAGTGATAAAGACAGATATTTTGGCTTATTCAAATGTGTCAAGTATTTGACGCATGTTAAAATCATCTGCGCAACATTCTTTTTCTTCTTCCCTGAAAAAAACCCCTCTCATAATACAGAAAATTTGCTAACCAGTGGTGGAATTCAAATAATTTAACAACCGATTCTCTGCCCTAATGACCAGCTGGGTAGGCGTGGCTTGGTGGTAA
Organism: Pseudoxenodon macrops; assembly: GCA_032467955.1. Classification (NCBI taxonomy): domain Eukaryota; kingdom Metazoa; phylum Chordata; class Lepidosauria; order Squamata; family Pseudoxenodontidae; genus Pseudoxenodon; species Pseudoxenodon macrops. The sequence continues at coordinate 50,647 of JANHFT010001847.1, read as the reverse complement.
TGTGACTGGGTGGGTGTGGCCAACTCAAAGTCACTCACATCGATGGCCATTTTGCCTTAGCTGTTACAATGTAATAAGGGTTAACCAGAGAGGAGGCAGTTTCTGTAAGCAGGACAATAAATATTAAACTAGAAAGAACACCAGAATGTTTCCTTGCTGCCTTTCTTACATGATTAGCCCTGTAAAGTGGAAAAAAAATAAAATAACAACAACCGGTTCTCCGAACTGCTTAGAAAGTTAACAACCGGTTCTCCCAAATAGGTGCAAAGTGGTTGAATCCCACCACTGTTGCTAACCATATGCCAATCAGAATCAGCCCATCTATTATGGCAGGGTTTCCCAAACTGTGAGGTGTACCTCCCTTATGGAAGTGAAGATAGAGTCCAAGAGAGATCTGAAGAAACTTTTAGTTTTATATTGTTACAGTAAGTCCACAACTTCCCATGTTTCCTTGTGTTGTTTTCATTGTTCACTTGTATTCATTTACGTGTTTGGATTATTAGGTATGTGCATTAGGATTACACTAAGGGAAGTGTGATGGGCAAAAGTTTAGGAACCCCAGCACAATGGAAAGTGATGCAGATTCCAGAATTCATTGATGCTAGAAGTAAGCTGAAACATGGCAAAGAAATTGAAAAACAGAGAATGACACTCCCTTGACAATAAGCTAACATTCTAGTGGCTTGAGAAGGATTCAGTTTAATTATCTAGCCACCTACTTAGTCCACTTCAGAACAAAGAAAGGTAAAATATGTAATGGAACAAATGTCTTTCACTGTTGTGTAATTTTAAAATTAATGTTAGAATTCTCCCAAGTTAAAAAAGCATAAGCTTATATTAAGAATGGTATTTCACAGAATCATAAAATAATAGAATAACTATATATATGTATTGTGTATATTAATTACATATATACATACATACCTATATACATACATACATACATACATACATACATGCATACATGCATACATACATGCACACGTACAAATAGTCACCTTGCAGCAAGA
>JANHFT010001847.1:38634-49537 GCA_032467955.1 Pseudoxenodon macrops | reverse complement strand
ATACATACATACATACATACATACATACATACATACATGAACACATACAAATAGTCACCTTGCAGCAAGACAGGCAAATTTAATGCATAAATAAATAATGAAAATATTGATTAGATTTATGTGCTGCTCCTCTCACCTAGAGGCAATTAGACTAGATTATCTTCTAAAACACAAATATACAGACACAGACTGTACAGGATATAAATGAATAGCGATTTTTTTTATCAGTATAGAATTTCTTGTGCATTTAAGAAAAACACTTTGTAATTGTTTATAAGTCTATCTGGAAATCTATTGGCTTTTATTGATATTTCTCTCAGTTACAACATATAGAGTAATTCCTGCATAATTCACATTTAAGACCAAACCAGATTTGGTGCAATTACAATCAATTTGGATGTAATGACATTTGGAAATTTGTCTCTTAGGTTTAGTAATTAGCATCTTAATTAAATAAATTATGCATGCTTAATTAAAGAAACTGATAATATCCTGGCTTGTTGTAGGACAGCCTGGGGCTGTTGATTTCCTTTTGAATTCCTTTTGCAGCACAACAGAAAAATCATGGTTCTTCTGTCTATTGGGAATAAAAAAACTCATGATATATGCAAGATCTAAAAATTCCTCTTTTCTTCCCCAAACTACAAGCAGAACTTCTACATGTAGAAATTTGATATACTGTATGAGGGGCAGAAAAAGTCACACAGGACAGGTTTGTTTAATCTGTGGCACCAAGGAGAATGAGAAATATAGCCATTCAATAAAAAATCTTCTTTTATCTTATGCTGCTGCACTGACAGATAAGAGAAATATATCATGTGGATTCTTCTACGGGTTGCAGAAAATAAGATAAGACCCTGCAAAATAGTCGCAAATTAATCCCACAGAAATTACTAACCATTTTGTCTAAAAATCCAAAAGCCAGTAGGGATAATGTAAAGGTCACCTTTACTATGAATGCTTAGGATTTCCTTGCTAGTTCAGTAGCATACACTATATACTGAAACTTGATTTAAAAATAATTTCCCCAGTAATCCTGAGTATGCTTTATAAACATAGCCAAGCCATAACCAGGTTCCTCAAAGAATCTGTCCTCACTCGTGCCATAAAAAATTAGATCACCTTTAGCCTTCACTTCTACCTCTGTTATAAATTACTGTTGGGATCACAGTGATGGCCGAACTGGCAAGCTGAAATAAAACTGTTCTTGGATATGATGCAGAATATCAGTTTGCTGTGTTCTGACTTCATGTCCTTAAAGAAAAAAAAGAAGTAATCATGAATATTTTTCTGATCTTGACAGATATACATATTATTTCTGCATCTCCAAGGAACATTGTAGAGTAATAATAGTGGCAGTTTTATTTATTATGAGATTATAATGAAGTGTAGTACCACATAGAATAAAACAAAATTTTGGATTTAATAATACATTGCAATAAATTATAACATTATAATATAATATAAGGGGCCTCTAAACAAACACAAATTTGTCACAATTATGAGGTGTGTTTTATACCAGAGCATATGTTTTGTCCATTAATGGCTTTCCAGGAATTCAAAAAGCAGAACTTTTCCATAAAACTTTCCTTCCTTAACCTTTTATTTCAAGGCCACATGCATCACAAAGTGTGATTTCCTGAAATTTTTAAAAATTGCCATCAAATTGTGATTTTTTTTAAAAAAAGAGAAAGGGCTGTAATAATGATAAATCTAAATGGTAGCGATATTCAAACACATTGTCAACTTGGTACAATACCATCTATGAGAAAGCTACTGTCAGGAATCCATAAAAAGAGAAATTAGAAGACAGCTGAGTAAGTAATATCCCTTTTGTGTGATTTTGCCATTTCTCTCTCCCCCCCCCCATGGATAAATCGAACTATTCTGGATATCCAATTGGCATTGATCTCAACTGCATTCAGAATTCATTAGCTTGTTAATGAACGAATAGCAACAGCAATAGCATTTAGACGTATACATCGCTTCACAGTGCTTTACAGCCATCTTGAAGCAGTTACGGATTAACCCCTTTCCCCCAACAATCTCAATCCTCATTTTAGTGACCTCGGAAGAAAGGAAAGCTGAGTCAACCCTGAGCTGGTAAGGATTGAAATGCTGGCAGTCGGCAGAGTTAGCCTTCAATACTGCATTCTAACTACTGTACAACCACGGCCGATGAAGGAATTCTTTGCTTGCACCAAGAACATTCTTGGGAAAAGGTTAAAAAAGTCAAGATGTAACTGCAACCATATGATTGAAGCCCCAAACCTTTTAAAAATGTTTTGCAAATGTGACAAATGTAAAAAAAAAAGGGGGAGTGGGTCTTTGATTGCATGGTCTGACGCTTGTATGCGTTTTTGACTTTGACTGATGCTTCTGTCTGACATCATAGTAACTTTAGTAGCCTCAAAAATAATATCAGGATTATTTTATATAGACTCCAAAGTGCCAATGTAAAAAAAAACTAAAGCATGTGACTTCCATCCAATTCTCTGTATTTGTAATGTTAAAAAAATCCATTTTCGGATCTGTATCTTTCATAATGAATATACCACCCCATATTCATAATGAATATACCATCAAAATTCAACAACAATTAGGTTGAAATAAAAAAGCTGCTTTAAAAAAAATACAGTCTCTAATGCCCAAGTAGACACAGTCTTTTCAGTCATCCATCATAATGTTTCTATTTCACAGAGAACAGTTCCTTAAATTAAAGACCCTGGGAGGTTAGTAAATCTGAGTCCTCTCAGAGAAGAGAAGAAAGGCACTTCCAAGAGAATGCCATGTCAGCAACCTTCACTTCTAAAACAATGAAATAAAAGCTGAATGATTCCTGTTATTGAGTTTGCCATGGTACCACCTCCAATTTATCTTAGGGAACCTATTACACTGATGCTATGGCTCTGCATATTTATTGCATTGCAAATGTAGCAGCATCCTTTACATGATAAGACAGACAGAACTGGCTTTGATTTGCTCTATCCTAGAGCAAACTTCCCTGTAGTACATAAGCATTGAAAATAAGAATTCTTCAGTTCATCTCTACTGAAGGTTGCATACGTTTCATTTTTAATTTAGAAGCCTATTCTTCTGCCAAAATGATCATCCACAAGACTATTTTAGATATGATGGTATCAATGCTGCTGTTTTGGCTTCCAGTCCCAATATTAACAACTTAGCAGAAACTGTGGAAGAAATGAACAGCCTTTTGGGGCCAATGAAATGATGGGGATTTTGCAAGTGTATTGAGGTGTTTTTACAAAATGGATGCCACGGGAGGGAATTAACATTCATTACATGGCTGTCATATCCATGACCCATCTAACTCACAATATACTCAGTTTTGCCTTACTTGGAAGTTTACCCTACCTCTTTCTCCAGCACAAATGTTCTCTACCATTGCAACTTATTTTTGGTTTAGCTGGTGGACATAATTCCATTTTATTTTCTTAAGAGTGACTACAAGGCCATTGTGGAGTCCAGAGACATTCTTGTTAATAAAAATAATCCAAGGTGACAGTTACAAGCTATATTATGGAACTGACATTGAAAAATATTCTATCTGTCCTATAATATGATAGACTAGATAGAGAGGCCTGTTTGCAGTCATACTCGCTCAACAGGCATGAAGGATCTACAAGACAGACCTTTTTAGTGGTCTGACAATGTGAAATAAGCTGTTCTTATAGATGCACTGGAGCCTGCCTGAGATAAAACAAAGCTTTGGTTGCACTTTTGATATGTTGACCAAAAATTATGCCAAAACTGACTGTCATTGTCTTTGCATTTAATTAATTAATTTATATGTCATTAACCTCACAGCAACTAGGGTGGTTTCCAACATACTACAAAGTTAAACAGTGCTTAAAACAATTAAAATTAGAAAATTTGGAGGAATTAAAAGTTAAAAACAAAGATGTCGTGCAGCCTGAGATTGAGAATCGTCTCTACCCTATCAGCCATCCCCTGCCAGAGCCCCACGCTAAGACAGACCCACATTTTAGGCTCTTCTGGAAAGCCAAGATAGTGGGCGAAGACCTCACCTCCAGTGAGTGGAAGGCTGCAGCAGAAAAAAAACCTCTTCTCCTGGACTCCACCTGCAAACATTCTTTGGCTGATGGGATCTGAAGTAATCCCTTTCTATTACAGTAAATAGGGCAGGCTAGTCCCATCAGGGTGATATGGTTCCTCATATACCTATGACATAAAGGGATTTAAAGGTAATGACCAACATTTTGAATTGGGCTCAGAAGCAAACTTGCATTCTATGGAGCTGATGTAAGAACAAATGCCATATATGCCACCTCCAGAATCCATTACCATGAATATTCCAAGTGACTGAGTATGACTTAAGACTAATAACTTATTTACTTGTTCTCTGTCTTATTAAAGTATGTGAAAGACTAGAGTGTCATATAAGTCATTATCAGAGAACTTTTTTTAGTGAAAACTGTGATGTAGAATGTTAAGGATTAAATGGTAAACAACAATGTTCTTTAATTGTTCACTGATAAAAGCCAGATAATCTATTCTACTTTTATAAATTTATAAAAAGCTTGTTATAAAATAAGTAGGCTTGAATTGTGCAATGTTTTGAGCATATGTAGCATTGAAAATTATTGTGAAATGGTATAAGAACCTATATGATGGAAGTAAAAGATTTTGAGAATGAAACTCTTAGCAAATGATTTGACACTGAGCAAAGAGTTAGATAAGGATAACGAGTCTAGTTTCATTTTAAAAACAACACCCCTACTGTAGAAATATATTATTGAACCACTATAAGGCAAAAGTTCTTAAAGTTCTTTTGGGACTAGTTGTTAATCAAATTCTGAGACTTGAGGAAAATATGGCTAAAATTTTAATTGTAATTTAATTTAATTTTGATTTAAGCCTTATTTTAGAGAAAAGCAACAAAGAACATGATTAAAGGAAGAAATTGAAATCAAAGGAAGAAATCATACATTCATAAGCTAATGTAGGTTCAACTATGAGAGTTGTTTCTAGAATTGATCATCAAGACAAGCACTTTACAACAGAATAACAGAGTTGGAAGGAACCTTGGAAGTCTTCTAGTCCAACAACCTACTCAGGCAGGAAATCCTATACCATTTTAGACAAATGATTGTCCAATCTCTTTTTTTAAATGTCCAGTGTTGGAACACCCATAATTTCTGGAGGCAAGTTGTTCCATTTACTAATTGTTCTGTCAGGAAATTGCTCCTTAGTTCTAGGTTGTTTCTCTCCTTGATAAGATGGACACCATCCATTGCTTCTTGTCCTGCCTTCAGGTGAGGACAATAGAATAGGATGATGCTCATTTTCTTTGTGGCAGCCCATTGGTTATTGGAACACTGCTATCATCTCATACCTAGTCCTTCTTTTCATTAAACTAGACAAACCCAATTCCTGCAACTATTCTTTTTTTGTTTTAGCCTCTAGTTACTAATCATCTTTGTTATTCTTCTCGGCACTCTGTCTAAAGTCTCAACATCTTGGGAACATGGCAACCAAAACTGGATGCAGTATTTACCAAGGCATTATAAAATGGTACTAACAGTTCACGTGATATTGATTAATACACCCTAGAACTGTGTTGGCTTCTTTGGCAGTTGGATCAGACTTCTGACTCATAGAGATTGTGGACTAGGACTTCAAAATCATTCTCTCAATTAGTACTATTGAGCCAGGTAGCACCTGTACTATATCTATGCATTTGGTTTTTCTTACCTAAATGTAAGAACCTTACTTTTTTCACCATTGAAACATTTTGCATATTATTAAGGCAAGATGCAATTTAAGGCATGCACTTACTTTACTAAATTAATATACTGTAGTCATTTTACTTAAGAAAGGTAAAGAAAAAAACCCCACTTGTTATGTTTATACTAAATTTTACCCAAAAGAAAAGCAAGATTAAATCTGTACTGCAGATCTAAAGATGAAAGGGCACAAAGCCCTGAAGACCAATTAAGAAGGTACTTGAATAGCACAGGATTCCATTGGCTTCCTATAGATAAACATATCTTTGGATTTATTATAATGACTTTTAAAGCCAGAGAGGATCCAGAAATGATTTATGAAAACAGTAATAGCTGGGAATGAAATATCAGGATGGGCAGTAAAAAGAAAATATCTTCTACAGGAGTAATTTATGCTCTTGATTATGAGTGCGAACAATGATACAACAGTTTGGACATTCCATGAAACTTAATCAAGTATTTTGCAAGCTAATTGTAAAGTCAAGAGTAGAAGTACAGAACTCTGTGCTAAGTGCTCTATTAAGTTGAAAAGGGATGTTGATTACGACATACCTTTTTAAAATAAAGAAATATTATTTTCAAGGATGCATAAATAGTTCGCAATCATTTTTCCATTCTTATTGTAGCCTACACTACTAAATTCAAAGCAGTTGTTTATTATCAAATACTATCTTCATATTAAGAGAGGCAAAAGGGTATAACCCTTAATGTTGTCCTGCCAGTATGTTCGGCTGATCTTATAAAATCTTCATGGAATAGCTTTCTTAAAAACTGTCTTTGCATTTTTTTTTAATCTAAGGCAAGCATTTTTAAGCAAATCTATTTTCAATGCATTTCTAGTTGCCTTGTTTTGCTTTACATCAGGTAAAACTGTGATTGAAAGTTCTTTTTGTCACATTGAAAAACTTGATCCTAGAAAAGTTGATCCTAGAAATAGAATGATCCTAGAAAAATAAATTATTACAGATGTTCTTAAATAATTAGTTTCACAAATCTTGATTAATCATGTACATGTTAAACATTAAATCCTCATTAATGTTATATTTCTCACATTTGCCTTCCAGCTTTCCACAGAATTATATTTTTTCAACCACAAAAAGTATAGTATCTCTGCTTAAAAGAATATATATATAAAGAGCATTTGGGTTCTCATTTTTCTCAAATATAGATCTTTTTAGATATATTTTTTATCTATACGCTGTCTTATGAAAGTTAGATTTTAATGCATTTTGGTTTCCCTCCAAGTTTAAAAGATTTAAATATAGTAATAAAATAAAAAAAACCTAAATAGCCAAATAGATCTGTTTTGCCACCTAGTTTTAAGTTGGGCATAAGTTGTCTCCTTGTTTATAGAAATGTCTTGCAACTGAATTTTAGCTTTTCCCCAAAGCTAAAATATGGCTGCAGATCATTTTTCATCTTGAAAATAGTGGCAGTGATCACTATCTACTATCATATTTCTTCAGTGATCTGAAGTGCTATTGCTAGGATATTGCTAGCTTCTGCAAGGGAGAAAATTTGAAAAGTATAACAAAACATCATTTAAAAAATCCAGTAAAAATCAATATTATTAAAAAAATAATAAAAGAATCCCATCTTATAAATTACTGGAAAGGCACATTAATTGGGGAAAAATATCAAGAATATAAGACCTATGTAATGGCCAAATTAAAGCCCTATCTACTCCAGCAATCTATTTTAACAGTGGTCAACAAGATAGCAGCAGGAACCTCAAAACATTTGCTATTAAGAGTATTAAGAGTAGGGATATGCTAATATGTCAGTCTTGATTTCCATCAGCTTCCTGTTTTTCCAATCTTAACTAAACTCTATAAGGTTTTTCAATATAATAAAATTATACAAAACTAAAATGACAGAAAGTAAGAAAAAGATAAGGAATGAAAAGAAAAAAACACACGTATGCCTTTCACCTTTATTTCTATCAAACAATTATTATTATCTTGTTCTTTTCTCCATCTTCTTTGATTCTTTTACATCCTCACAATCTTAATCATTCCATTTTTACAACAAATTCTGCCACAGCAATTATATTATTTCATTCCGTACGTAAGTTAAATAAAATCCTACCCAGAATTTATACATATTTCTTTTACTCTGTGTATTTTTGTATTTCTATATTTACATTTTAATAGAGCAATTGCTAATAACTAAATTTTTCAAGAAATTTTCCTGGTATAGTATTTTTATATGTGTTCTTACTGTATACACATTGCACTACCAGCTACCAGTAGAATGGCATTTCTACTTATCATGTTCTAAATGCATTGATAACTAGAAGTAGTAAAGTTCATAAAACTAAAGAACTGTAGATCATACATACAAAAATACAAGCACATAAGAAAAAAATCTGAACTATTATTTCAGAATGTTGAAATTCATAGTACATTTTAGTTTACATACAGATTTTAATATTCTGCCATTATTTTACGTCTATTATTGTACTTGACTCTTTGTGTGTGTGTGTCCCTTTGAGTCAGTGTTGGCTTCTGGTGAGTGCCTGCAGTCCCTGCAGTTTTCTGGGCAAGATTTTAGAAGTGGCTTGACATTGCTTGCTTCCTAGGGACTGATAGAGTATGACTAGCCCAAGTTCATCCAATCTAAGGCAGAACTAGAACTCACAGTCTCCTGGTTTCTAGCCCAAAGACATAACCACTTATCCACTTGTTACTGTTGATGAATAATTATACATGATTCTTCAAACCTTTATTTTATTTTTTAAACTTAAATCCCTGAAATGTTCAGGATTGCTCTGTTATCATATTAATGATGGTTTACCTCCATAACCATGATTTCTTTCTGCATTTCTACAATGCAAATATGCCATGACCATTTTTTTGCCATGTTCTCAAGATATTGCCTCATCCCAACATCAGATTGTCTTAGGTTGTCCTCAGCTATAAAACAGATAAAGTATGTTTTTTATCTCTTAAATCAATAAAATCCCGTGGTAATTACAAAATTAGGTACTTCATCACTTGCTATGGTGGTGATAAAGTCAAGTGTCCTGTTGATAGTTGTCTTCCAGCACAGTGCCTCGAAAGAAACAGTAATTTTTCCCTCTTGAGTCAGTCGGTTCTTCCCTGGAGAAAAAGTGATTAAAATGATAGAAAGTTAATTGCAGGTTAGGCACATTACTTTTATTCAATGGCAGTCAATAGAGTCTGTGTGGCCAGGAATCAAGAAGAGAGAAAGAAAAAGCAGGGTGAGAAACAAGAACTGAGGTAGATGGGCCATAAGTGAATGAGAAACAATACAAGGCAGGCAGGCAGGGAGGGAGGGAGGGAGGAAGGAGGAAGGAGATATATATACTAGTCCTTGGCTACAGCGAACAGTGAATTCTTACTCATGCTACCACTTTGAGTTGAAAGAATGAACCAAAACAATCTCTTTCCCAGATTGGAGAACATAGCTTTTGCACGAAGCTGAAAGTGTGTGACAGAGAAATGGTGTTCAAACAAACCGCTTGCCATGCCAGAAACAGAATTGATAGTTGTGTGCACAGAATGTTTGTGTGAGTGTGTATTTCAGGTTCCTTCATGATCGCTATCATTTCCTTCTGCTTAGCCTTTATTTATTTGGAGAAAGGGCACAGAAGTTCAGAGATGTCAGACTGTTCCTTTCCCACATCATTATAGAGATATTTTTCTCTTCAGCTTGTGCTCTTCAGGTTTTGAAAGGCAACAAACCAATTGTTTTCTTTGAGAGCCAGTTTGGTTGAGGGAGTTAAAATATTGTAGAAAGAACAAGGAGACTTGGTTTAAAAACCATCCTCAGCTATGGAAATTCACTGGGTGACTTTTGGCCAAATGCTTTCTTTCAGCCCAGCGTGCCTCATAGAATAGCTGCTGTGGGTCATTGCATTCTTGGAGGAAAGGCACAATATAAATCAAATAAATAAATAAATACCATGGCCTGCAGGACAGTACCATTCACAATAATTCACAATAGAAGTAGTGTTTTGCCAGTTTCAGGTGTGGCTCACTATAAATAAAGACAGAATCCAGGTATTTGCCTCAACGAGCTTTACGTGTTTATTCAGCTGAATAAAGACGGGCCCCTCAGAGAAAGTGAGAACCCTGAACACACTTTGACACTCATATTGTCCACTTTTTCACCCAAAAGAATGGCACACTCCACCTAAACAAGCTGGCAAACTCCAGGTAAGATAAAGAAATACAGAAATAGTCATCCACCTCCCTTGGAGGTCTTCCAAGGATATTGGGTGTCATCTCAGAGATATTGGGTGTTTCCTGAGGAAATTTCCATGAGCTTGAAGGCCTGCAGAGGCAATGGTGACATTGGCACATATGCTCCCTTAAGACTGTCAATTGAAACATTAGATTCCTGGTCAACAGTAGGATAGGAATAAACAATAGTGACAGCTAGTTTTATGCTAGTATAGATTTGTTTGGACTCAAGGGTGGATAGATAGCATTTTAAGTCAGCTGAAGGGAAAAGACCTGCGTGCAAGATAAAGTACAGTAGTAACCAGTTTGCTGGCTGGATTTCAACCATGAATGACGAATTGTAGCATTCTTACATTATGAATATATCATCTAGATTAGTGAGATGCAAAACATTTACATTATTGCTGTCATGCCTAGGTATGAGGTCTCTTTCTCTTTACTGGGTTGTTAGGAAAAGCAGGAACAATCTTTTATTTAATATACAGCTTGGAAAATAAAACTTTTAGAAAACTTTATTCTATCTTCTACTTAGCTTGTGGTTTTCTATCTGTCTTGGAATCAAGCGTAGTTTGTCCATGGCTGAATGATGGGTAGCAGGGATTAGAGGAATCTCTTCCATGAAAAAAGCAAAAGAGATATATTTTAAAGGACTTTGATTTCACAAGACACAATGAAAATTAAACAGAGCTGTCCTGACTGTTGCAATAAGCTTGCACATAGGAAGAAAAGAGGAGACAAGAGACAAAGAGAAAAGAGTCCGCCACTCCTCTGCTCGCAACAGAATGCCTTATGCCACCAGACTTGAAATTTTCAACTTAGAAAACTTAGAACTTGCTGTCTTCAATCTGACCTAAGCATAGTACATAAAATTATCTGCTACAATGTCCTACCAGTCAATGAATACTTCAGCTTCAACCACAACAATAC
>JANHFT010001847.1:0-16395 GCA_032467955.1 Pseudoxenodon macrops | reverse complement strand
TTAGTTTCCATCCATTGCTTCTTGTCCTACCCTCAGGTGCTTTGGAGAATAGCTTGACTCCCTCTTTTTTGTGGCAGCCCCTGAGATATTGAACCACTATATAATGACTATATCTCTACAGCTTCCTAACCACACTTTATTCTTCCATTTTCCCCCCTTGAATTTAGTAAAGGATTCAAAAAGGAAATTTATATTCATGTTTATCTGAGATCAAATACACATTTCTACACAGAATCCTAATAAAGTGGGCCCTAGATCTCCCTAAATTATATTCAAGTATGAACAACTCTCATCAAAGGTCAGGACAAGGTGTAATCTTTGCCATTAGTTAAATTGCATCTAGTATAAGTTTTTTCTAAGTGTTATGGTCATCTTTATACAGCCTGAGTAAGTTTCTGTAGTCTATCTCAGTATGACTCCAGCATTTATAGAGAGGGATGACTCCTAATAGCATCTGTTTTCAGCTGCAAGTAGGATACAGACTAATTACAGCAATCTACTACCTCAGTTTAGTAAAACTTGAAACTGTCTGACCAGTCAGACAAATCCATTAGGATTTTATTGGGTCCTAAAAAGAGTTATGTGATTCCCTAGGATCCAATCCTTGTCAATCAGGCATGGTAAATTGGATTCTTGAATAGGGAAATCCCTAAGGGAGAGTAGATGTTATCTAGATCAGATGCAGTGATTTTTTTCCAGCTCTGTGCTCACTAGGTTCTGTTCTCTCTTTAGTGAACCAATAAAACCATAATAAGTATTGATTAACCCATTACTGAGCATTATCCACTGGATTTTGCCTGACTGTATTTAAACACAACACACTACCTTTCATGCTGCCACTGCACAGCTGTTCGCTTTGACTTTGGCAGGATTGCCAAGTTAGTGACGGGATATTGGCTTTTAGAATGCTTCAAGTCACTCGGTGCTACATTTCAGATGTGCTACTATAAACACTCAGCTCTGGAATACAATGCATTTGCTTATTCAAAGAAGAGAAGGAAATGACCAGGAGAACCACAGCTCCTTTCGCTGAGATGTTCAGCACATAAATGTAATTTTTACAATGTATATTTTTCTCACAAATATTGTTTAATTACAGTTGCTACAAACAACAGCATTTCTGGAATCTTTTATTTTAAATGAAACAGAACAACGATCTTTTTGGCTTTGTACACCTTTGGACTCTAGAATCATGCTGATTTCATTGTTCATCTGCTGTCAGAACATGTTGCAGTATTCATCTGATGTTCGGGCGCAGCAAGATTGCATTCTGCCTGAAATGAAGAGCTTTTTAAACTGTGGGAACCTTAAGATTTTCTGTAAACAGATGGACGGTTCACATGCAAAGCTATAACGTATGTCACTGCCAATCTAGTGTGATTGTACAGCTCTCTACTAATCATTAGCTTGTTGGTGACTCTCTGAATTTTATCCTGAGAGCTGCTCAATACTTGGGAATTCAGAGATCACCTCAGTAAATTAAGTTTGATTATAGAGAACAAGGTCATGAGCCAAATGGTCACAGGTCAAACCAAAGACAGCACTTCAAGTTCTTTAAAAAATATATAATATATTGTGGCTTTAAAAATTAGTTTATTTTCATCTCTTACAGAAACAAAGAAGGAACAATGAAAAAGGGAAAGTTGCATTTGTCTCTCTCAATTTTTAGGTGTCGTTTTCAAGGCTTGGTGGCATTTTCTGTGTTCATTATGGAATAGCCATTTGATCGAGTGATTTTCAATATATTATCAAAATAAATGGCATTCACTTCATTAGATGCAGCGAAAGTATTGCTGGAAAAGGGACAAGTATTAATTGAGGACTCTGAAGAAACTGACACTCCATCTTATGACCCTGAGGCTGTATTATTCAAGATACCCCATGATGGAAAGAAGTCTGTCTCCATAGCAATTACCTAAATCTTTTATCAGTCATTTCTGGAAGAAAATTAGAGCAATTGTGTCAGGATGGTCATATGGGCAGAAATTGCACACTCATTCAAACCACTTACGTCTCCGACTTTGTCCCTGCTTGATAGCGCTTTTGTTTACTCCTATGCCTTTGAAAGCTTGATTGGAAATGAGCAGATGTGTCGTACTGTAACCACAAAGGGTTGTCCTTTGTTTTCTATATATTTCTTTTATTCTTTTTCTAGGATTGCCATAAAATTACACTGTTTTCCTGTTTATTAAGCAAATGACACCCCTAAAGCTAAAAGCAAGGGAGGTGATAAGGGGGAAGAGAAGAAGGAAGAAAAAGAGTGTGAGAGAGAGAGAGAGAGAGAGAGAGAGAAAGAAAAGGAGATGGAGAGACAGGAAGCACTTTGATCAAGCTAGTTAAAATTAGCAACTGCAAATTTTTCCTTGTCATGGATTTAATTATTAGAGAACTTGATAATATTTAATAGTACAGGTTAATTTGGTGGGACACTTTGTGGGAAAAAAAAGTGCTGTGAAGAGCTGTTTCCTATTTCATCACATCATATCACACTTGTAGAATTTTATTGACTAGATAATTGGCATGTCACTACAGTCTGAGCTGGTTTGGGGGAAGACGGCCTAGCGAGCTTATACAATTGCCTGTTAATTTAGTAAGTATTAAATCTAATTAAGAGATGAACTTGGCTTTTTTTTTCCTCTTTCAAAACCTGAATATTTGGATTCTTTCTCCCACTGCAGCTGGATGTTGTAATTAGAATATAATGCTTAACTATTGATCAATATTAGGTGCTGCCTGTACTGAGTGCTATGTACAACAGCCTAAGCTCTCCCTTCAAGTTCCTTGTTTGAAGAAAATTTACAATTAATAGCTTTCTTACAACAGGAGAGATATCCTCCTTCTTCATGGCTCAGCTAGGGACCTGCCAGACTAATCTATTCCCAGTTTGCTGGCCATGGTCCTTTACTCTATCTGTCTTAGCATATTGATTTCTGAGCTGTCTTATTGGTTCCTAACATAATTATACCAGGAGTGGCTCTCTTAGTACAGCTAATACATTTACACCATGGCACCTAGGGAAGCTTATTATAACAGCATCCGGTAGCAGTGTTATAGTTAAGGGTCAGTTGCCATTTCCATTAGAAACCCCATTTTTCAGAGGTTTGTACCTTAGCTATTTTAATTTATATCAAACTGAAACCTGGCACAGTTATTGTCTGCCTAGATTTAATATCTCCTTTATTATTAAAACACATTCAAACCATTCAGAAGACTTTCATAGGAATGCAGAATGATGCATTAAGTTTACCTGTTCTTTGAGATTTTTTATTAATTGGAAATATTAAATGTAATGTGCACAACCTTCTTTTTCCCCTTTTTTCAGTATTTTAACAAAAAAAGGAATTTTAAATTATTGACATGGTTTTACTATTACAGAAACATTTATAAAGTACATTTAAAATCTTCAGGAACTTAACATTATTATTATCCTTATTATTAACAATTAATAGATTTGTTCACAGATCCTAGTTACCTGGCATATTTATTAGTCAAGATATGCAATTGCATTTTTCATTTCTATGGTTATAATAAAGAATTCTGTTACAGACCTGTACCAGGAATAGAAATATAAACATATAGAATTATATTTGTGAGATTATGTATGAAGAATCTTAATAAGAAACAAAATTTGACAAAAATAAATAAAATTTAAAAATCATCCATCAGATGTTTCAGATAATCTATTTATACAAAAATCTCAATGATCAACAATTTTAAGAGAAATTACATATTGATACATACCCGTTTACCTTCAATTAAAAAAAATTACATTGAAGTCTCTAAGTTTTATTTTGATATACTAGCTATATGTATATCTAAACCAGTAAGAATAATATGGTACTGAATCATCATGGTTTGTGAATAAAAAAATAACATTTGCAAATATTTAGATGTAATAAATTACTGATTATTGTAGTGGTCTATCTTTCTCTCCCCTCTATATCTCTTGCCCTTACTTAAGTAGAAGAAATGTGTGCAGTATGGCAAAAAGCTCCATTTAGACAATCACTATCCAGAAATCAGAAATGAAAAAATAAAAAATAATCAAAATGGACAAATAAAACTCTGCAATCAGTTTAGAAATAGATTTTGTGTATGTTTTTTAGGTTATTTACTATTCTAAAAGAGATATGTGTGTTCTGGAATATGCTTTCTGGCACAAGCATTCTGCAGCCTGTTATAATTTGTCAAATACATTGCACAGTAATTAGTAGTATACAATATTTACCACCATTTAAATTACTGTACAGTTAAAGCTAATCAAGTTGGCATGTCCTAGATTTATTTTTATGGCTCCAAATTTTAACTGCACTGCAGAAAATGACCCTTAAGGGTTAGAACCAAAGAATCATAGAATTGGAAGGAACCTAAGAGGAACATTTAACCCTTTGCGCCCTGTAGGATTTCCTACACATATCCCTTTGAAAACCTTCAAAGAAGATATCACTTGATGCACTAATCTATTCCATTGTGTGACAGCTTTTCCATATGATTTGCATATACTAAATAAACATTTTTTTATGATTAATCTGTATCTACAGTATATCCTTGAATTCCATCCTATTAATTCTATAGACTTTCCCTCTAGAACAGTGATGGCTAACCTTTTCGGCACTGAAACTAGAGTGTGCATTCGCACCAGAGTACTGGACCTTGGTAGAGAGCAGCTGGCCGGTGTGTATGCGCATAGCAGCCAGCTGCTCTTCTTGGTTCCATCACGCACATGCACAGTGGGCAGCTGGTCCGGCATTCATGCACACTGGACAGCTTCTGTCTTCTGATAGCTGATCTTTGCATGAGACTAGCTGTCCGGCATGCATGCATGCGATGGAACCCAGAAGAGCAGCTGGCCATCACGCACAAGCCCACAGAAAGAGCTCTGCATGCTACCTTTGGCATGCGTGCCATAGGTTCGCCATCTCGACTCTAGAATAAATGACAATAAATCCAATGTAACAGCTCTTTACATATTTGAAGACAACTATCGAGATCCATCTTGTCCTTCTGTTTTGTAAGAATTTGAAGATTTTTTTTCCTGCTCTTCCTAGGACTTGGTTCTCAGTCCTTTCTTGGTAGCTCTTCTTTGGACTTGATCCAGTTTATCTTTTAAAAAACTTGACGTGCATATCTAAACACAATATTCCAAGTGAGGCTAACCAAAATAAGGTATCTTGTGATCAAAAGTATCTAGCAATCTGAACTTTATGCTGGTGCTGTTCCCAAGATGTTCTTGGCTCCATTAGTATACCCATGTCCTTCTCACATGTATTGACCAAAATTTCCCCCATCCTTCATATTTGTTTTTCTTTGTTTGATAAACAACTTTATATTTCTCTCTGTATATTTTATTCTATTTTTTTCATGTCCACTGTTTTAATTTGTTACCCTCCACCTCCATTTACCAGTTACCCCACCTAGGTTTGTATTGACCGCAGATTTGGTAAGCATTTCCTTGACATCCTATTCATATCATTTAAAAAAATATTGAATAGCACTGAACCCAGAACAGGGCCATGCGTCAATGTACTTGAGATGTTTCTCCAGACAGATATGACATTGTTTATATCTATCCTTAATATAGTGAGATGGCAAAGATGACATGCACATTTCACAGAAGTCTAACAATGAAAAGATGAACATTCTGGGTTTTTTTAGAAACAGAATATTACATAAACATGTTTAAACTAGTGGTTTGAGATATGATAATATACTCTACTGAACCTGAGAAATTAACCCATACTTAAGAGTTATACCTGCATGCATTTAATCTCCTCTCCCCCATAGTGCAAAGTATATAAAGATATGAATTTGGGAGAGAAATTATTAAGCTGAACTATACACTACACTATATAGATCAATAATCCTGAACAGTGGCTCTTTTAAAAAGTCATTATTAATTCTTTCTCAAAAGTGGGGGAAATGAGGGATTATCATGATATGGAAGAAATCCCAGAAATGAATACTCTTATTTTTCCATGACAATCCAGTGGAGCTTACTACCAAGTCACCAAGTACAGTTAGTCCTCGACTTTCAATAGTTTGCTTAGTGACCATTCAAAGCTACAACGGCACTAAAAACTGACTTATTATCACTTTTCACACTTATGACTGTTGTAGCATCTCCATGGTCACATTATTTATATTTGAATGCTTGACAACTGACTCATATTTATGACAGTTGCAGTGTCCCAGGGTCATATGATCATCTTTTGTCATCTTCTGACCAGCAAAGTCAATGTGGAAATAAGATTCACTTAGCAACCATGTTATTAGTTTAACAACTGTAGTGATTCACTTAACAAATGTGGCAAGAAAAGTCATAAAATGGGGCAAAACTCACTTAACAAATTTCTCATTTTGCAACATAAATATTTGGCTCAGTTGTGGTCATACGTTGAGAACTACCTGTAAATATTAATTACAGTGCCAAGGATTCAAGTCAAAGTATTAAGGAACATTAGAAGCTAATGATAGAAACTGTAGCTTAAAATATTATTAAAATAATAATTGAAATGACAAAGACCAAAGGAAGAGAAGAGAACCATGGAAAAAAGAAATAATAACTAAAAATCCAAATCTACAGAAGTAATTGAATTGAGTATTATGGGGAAATCTAAAATTTAGGGATTAAGTTTTTTTTAAAAAGCATTCAAAAGGGTGCTTCACTAAAATGTTAAAATAGTGATGTCTTCCTAAAGGCTCAGCATTATTACTTTGATGCATAGTCACATTTCAGCTGGAATTGTCAAAAGAAAGTGTCTGTTCACACAAACACACGCAGAGACAATTTAAGAAAAGTGCCAAAGTAGCCATTCCAAGCTTTTGGGGACAGCAAGGTTACTTTTAATGTTTCATTCCCACCAATCTAATCACTCACAATACCATTTGAATTTGCAATTTGAGCAAGCAAGTCAATTTAAATTTGAATTCCCAATCATTTCAGTAAAATTAACATTGCTGCGTATAAAAGGCCTGCTGAGTCATCAAATGTGTGATGTTTTAGAGGAGTTCGGTTTGACACATCAAATTCATTCAATAATTAATTGCAAAGGAATAATTGCCTTTTAATCAATTCTTCAGACTGAATATTTGTACGGTCTTATTAGAGCTGTCATTCATATTATTTCATACTATTTGACTCCTACATATTACGCATAAGAGAAAAACAAAATGTTCTTCTGTTCTTCTCTGGTCTGGACCTTAAGCCACTTGAATGAAGGACCCATTGGTAATTCTTCATCTTCTTCCTACTTGCAGGCAACTCTGAGCACCTTTCCCTGTCTGTTATATATATCTGTATCCTATCATGTTCCATCAAAGTAGGTAACTTTTTATTTTGATGCAAGGTGTGGGGAAATGGAGTTAGGACACCCCTTTCACCTAGTGTCCTGTAAACAGTAAGCCAAGCATAAGGAGGACTGGGAAATAAAGTACAGCAAGACCTTAAGAGACCTGTAGTGGGTCACTAAATAAGTACATACATGCCAGTGGGAATAGGAATCCCGCAGAGAAATAGGGATTAAAGGGTTAGAGAGACAGACAGTCATTCGACATGACAGAGATGAGAAGAGGGTGAAAGAGGGTTGAGAGCCCTGAGGGGCAAAACTAGTGTGGAGATCATTTCCATGTTGAGGGACATATTGGGGGGGGGAATCAACATTGATCCCCTATGAGGAGAATGTCATCTTTTAACTAAGACAAAATCATTTTTTTTCCATTAAAAAACAACAACCCCTAGCCAGATATTTGTTGGTAGATTGATTATCAGTACCATATAAGCAAACAGAAAACTAATCCATGTTACTTATTGCAAAAATATTGCTGCATGGAGTATCCAGTCATAGTGATGGATGGCAGCAGTGTAGAATGTATCAGTAATAGAAGTATTTTGATTCACATAAGTAAAACCTTCTAATAATAGGCTGAACCTGCTTCAAGCACAGTATTTGAAGTTCAAAGCCCAAACAGATTTTCACACAGAAGCTTTGATAGCCAACCTTCTTTGCATTAAAGATTAAATAGAGATGCATATGATCCAAGGCTCTTATAAGAATATATGTTACATTTCATATTTCTAAAACCTGTGTGTGTTTGTAAAACTTCCTTCTGCTGCTAAAAGAAAAATACTTGGTATGCCACATCATAACAAAGAAGAATTGCAACTATTTATTTCAGTGTTCCTAATTCTTGTCAGGCTGTGACCTGGAACTGTGATACAGAATTTTTCAAAGTCAGCCTGAGAGAAGGGGTGTACATTTATCATTTTTTTTTACCTTAGTCACCTATGCAGCAGCACTTGTGAAGGTCTGTTTTTATTTAATTCTCAAGATTTTGTTGTTAATAGAAAAACTGTCCCATAAATTAGGGAAGTGCTCAGTTATGGGCTTGACAAAGATTGATTTTGGTCCTACGATTGGTCACCACTGGCAAGTGAGGGTCAGCTACTCTACTGCAAATGGTACATGCAGTTTAAAGGTAAATGTAATAAGTATTTTGCAGTCCAGAAGAAAAATGTCCACCCAGAAAGATAATACTATTTTGATATTTGTAATCTGACACTCCTCAATATTTTATTTTAAAAAGTGACCCGATATATTTTAAATTCTACTTTATATATCTATTCAGAACTTAGAATTCCCCATTTATTTAATAAATAGCTTGACATAGATTACGGTGATTTTAAAAATCTGGTCAGATGTTATCCACATTAAGGTGTATGTCTATAGAATATTTGGCTTAAAAAAAAAGCAGAAATAGCTGGAATGGGTGGTGGGGACTAGTTCATTTCCCCCCCCCTGTAATTCTACAGACACTGTTGCAGCAATTAACCAATCATTTTTTATCACCTCTATGAGAAAGCTGTAGTTTCCAAAATTGAAATTAAAATCTGAAGTGTTTGTGGCATTTATAACTATTTGCTGAATTTAAATCTCACTTTTCTACCAATGCAGCCAAAAGCTATCTAGTTTAGAAGAAGAAGAAAATATAGCCAGTGCATGAAACATTTCTGAAGGGGAAGAGTCAAATACCTTTTTATATTTACGAGAAGAAATATTTTTTACATTACTCACCATTACTTCTAAGCCATTGAGGAAGAAGTTAAACATTAACAATCCCCAAGGAGACACTTGGGGGCCCCTGCTACTAAAATCCTTCCATTGAGAGATCTGTCAATTATTTCCAAGTTGTTTATTTAACTGTTTAAATGAAACATTTAAGCTTTGAATAACAACAGAATAGTAAAACTTCAAAACTGCTTGATTAGTTAATCATTCTTCCATTACTTCCCTTTTATCAAACATAGGTTTTATATCATTCAGCAATAATACATCTAATTCATACATTTAAAAAGAATACATCTTGATTACATATATTTTACAAGAGTACTTTCTTATCTTAATTTTTAAATTAGTTTTATTTGCTTTATTAGGATGTGGTTATGTGATTTTAAAAAATGGTTTCTTTTGCTTATAAACAGCATCTATACATTAGCAAAAGTCATTTTCTTGAATTGCAAACTTTATTGACAAATCAATGTTAGATATGCTACAAAACAGATTTCATTCTTTAAACTATTGTTGATATGTTCATTTTTGCAACTGTATATGAACTATGTTTTTCAAATGTTTTTCAATTATCACAAAACATTTTAAACCAAGTTTTATTTCTTTAAGAGTTCTGCTAATATTTCTAAAATTATTGACCACCTTTTCAAAGATAAATTCTCTGCCACCCTAAAATAAGGGTTTTGTTTGTTTTACTAAAACATATTTGGATGACTTATAAGATATGTATTGGCCCTCATGAAACAGGAACATGTCATAGTGTCTGCCATGTGGAATAAGATTTTTTCCTGAAATCTACTGGATAAGGTTCCCAAGTGTCTAGCATTCTGGAATACATTTAAAAATATGACTTTTCTTCCAGGCCTTGAATTCTGATAGTTGATGTCAGATGTGTTAAGAACAGTAGATGTTCTTAGTTTTATTCATCATATGTTCTTGTTCTTTATTCCTTTTGTTTTATAACTTTAATATATTGTAGGTTTATACTGTATACTCTCTAAAGTTATTTTAAGCATTGCCTGACCCAAACTAATTAATTAGAACCTTACATTTAATTCAACATTTAGCTAGGGTGGTGGAGTAAGTGGTGCTGTTGTTTCAGGAACTCTTAAAGCCATCTTTGCCAAAGAGATGATCCTGGGCATCCTGTGGAATGACCTTTAAAAAGAGAGAGGAGGAAAATACAGCCTTATTGTTATTTTATTTCTCAGCTGTTTCTGAAATTATCAAAAACCTGGAGAAAAATCTCAAAATTCAAAGACCTGAAAATAAAAGTAGAACAACTATGGCAAAATAAAGTAAAGGTAGTACCAATAATAAAAGGTGCATTGAGGAAGGAGAATTGCTATATAAAGGCAATGTTGCCCCAGAAGCAGATGCTATTTTGGCAGCAGCCACAATGATCACATCATATCTGGGATGGCATCACATGATCTCTGTATAGGAAGGCAGATCAACTGGTTCATTTTTCCAAAGCGGTGTTCTGTCCTAGGCCTCTTGATTAAACTAAACTAACAAACGGTGTGTAACAAATCTCTGTTTATTTTCTACGATTGTAAATAAGTCAATTCAGAGCCGTACGAAGTCCCCAACAAGGTTATTAACCAACCTTTATCTTTCTTGGCACACTGCCAAAGTAGTAATTGGCAAGGAGCTCCTCAAGGTCAAAGAAAACATGGACGGCGAACAGAGCTGCTGAGATACACCAACCGACGTTGAACAAAGTTGCTTCCTGCAACAAGCACCTCCGTGTCTTTCATTTTTATGTCCTATGGGAAGGGCCCATCATCTTCAAGCCTTACTCCCGAGTAGCTCTTTTTTTCCTCAGCTGTTCTTGCCTTCTCTATGCATGCGTGCATTGGGAACAGTCTCCCCGTTCCTCTGTCTCGCTCCCATCAGGCCCCACAGGCTCTGGCACACCAGTCACTGATGGCCCTGGCCCCATCTCTGCCTCCAATGCAGATACCCCATCCGAGCCCTCCCCAGACTCCACAGCTGAGCCATATTCCTCTCCGTTGTCCGATTCATCTGCCAGCTCTGCAGGCTGCCGGTGAACCTCAACAAGTAGTCTTAAAAAAAGATAAGTGAAGCAAGGCATGATGGCATGGGACATATGTGGCAGGAAGCAGAGCATGGAATACCTCAGGAGGAGAGGGGACCCTGGGAAATACAGGACAGATCATGTGAGTGGGGGAGGTTCTGCAGTGCACGCCTGGACTTGTGTCAAGTCTCCCAGAACCCATATGATGCTTAACAACCAGAACAGGAAGAACAGGAATTGTGGTCATTTAGTGAATTAATCAAAACCAACATGATTTATGACCATAATTCTGGGATCAATTGAGGTCATAAGTTGAGGACTAGCTGTATGCTTGATATAGATGAATTAGTTTTCTCTTAAGAATCAATTGTACAAACTTTAAAAATTATTTAAGGTTTAAAAATTTACTATCCCCTGATTTTTTTTTTTCCTTGGCAAGCTTCCCATTGTGGCTCATTGGGAAGGATTGCCCTTTCTTAAGGATGCATGTTGCTTGAACAACAGGTTTTTAAAAAATGTGGTTGAGATTTGAGATATACATATTTTTATATATAATTCATTACCGTGATTGTGTGTTTCTGTGAAATATAGATGTGTTGTTTCAGTCTGAGTTATGTACGTTAGACAGAATGAGACTATTAAATCCACTGATGCAATTAAGAAGATTCAAAACACAGAAACAGATGGCCGAAGAGAGGGTGTGTGTGTGTAAAAAAAAAACCTAGTAGCAGAGTTTATAAAATGAAAGCAGAATGAAAGAGCTGTGGACTGCATACTGAGATTATCAGGAAGTACATTATAGGTCAGACAACAAGGAGTATGGATCGTGGGGGAAAGTAACAGATCACAGAAGAACCCAACCAACCAAGTAGAATAAGGCTGAGCCTTTCTGTTTCCCTTCAAGCAAAACTGTCTAAACAAATTCCTTCAAAAGAGTGAGACACAACTAGTAGAGTATCAGCTTCCCAGCACTTTGATAGTGAAGTTTGGAGAACTAGAAAACTCACTGGCTACCTCTTCATGTTCATGTCAGATGGATCATTATGCTTCTCATCCTGTTTTGTTCATATAGGTTAAAAAAAAACTCTGAAACTATATTGAAGGCTGCATTCATCTGATAAGTATATTGATCTTCCAAATAATTTCTGAATCTCTTTGGGGAGATTTGGAATCCACTGATTAAGTCCAGAATCAACGTTTCAGTTCAAAGATGTGAATAAACTGACTCTAAGCCAAGCGGCCTATTCCACCAACTTCTCTTTTGTTAAAGGTGTTCCTTTACAAATCTTTAATCAATTGACTCTATTCTTAATCAAATTACTCCTTTCCAAACTTTACATAGTATAGTTTGGATCCTGACCAAGATTTTTCTTTTGCTTTTATCAAACACTTTCTGCAAACCCATCATAACAGGATTCAGATTAAATGATAGTTTGTCACTAAGCAGTTAATTAAAGCAACTGTGTGATTAAGGAAGTCAGTAAAGATGCTACATTCACCTTATAAGAAATCATTCTCTGAAGAATAGTAAAATAAGAAGCTATATTAGACATGAAACTTATTTTTAATTTTGAAGGAAAATAACAACACTACTTTGGTGGACACATGCAAGTGGAAAAAGCAATTAGAGGATCTTTCAGTATAATCTCTCTTGGGTATCTTTTTTCTACAAGTTATTTCAATTTAATGAAAGATAATTTGCTTTTGCAATTCTTTCAAAAGAGGAGACAAATGAAGATAGTGGTGTTCATAGACTGATTTAATCACAAAATGGCAAATAGTGTATGTAGATGCCTCATCTGCATTATTTATCTTTCATTTCAGTGTCCTTTTGTTAAATGAAACATCTAATGAGGTAACTCCTCCCACAAGTGTTTTTTTTTAACCAGTGATGTTGGAGCAGTCCTTGCCTTGGAAAACTTGGAAAAATGTTCCATTTCTTGAAAAAGAAATCCTTCATCCTATTTTCTCTGCCCTGAAATTGGATAGACAATTTTTAAAAACATTATTTCTGCCCAATCCAAGAAAAAAATATACAACCATGTTAGGAACAAATCTATAATAATTTTCTTCCCTTAGCAAAGGAATATCAGAGGGAATAATTAGGTCCAACAATGCAAAATCTTTCTTCTGTTTACCTGTTTCTTCTGTTTAGAGCAAATGATACCAAGGAACAATTTTCCCTGTGCTACAATAGGAAAATTTCCTGTGTCCCACTTTCTCCTATTCTTCCTCTGTGTTCTGTATTATCCAAAGGCCTACAACCCAGGGTTCTACTTACCTTTCCTACCGGATCGTGACAGAAGTACGTGTTTTGTGCCAGCGTGCTCATGCACGCGCCCCCATCACATCCGGGTATTGTCTCAAAAATAACCTTCTGCGCATGCACAGGACGCTTTGCACATGCGCAGAAGGTTATTTTCAAGGCAATTTCCACTGGGAAACCGGCTCAGGGACGTGGCCAGCCAGCCGTTGCTGCCGGTTCGGCAAACTGAGGCAAATCTTCACTAATGATTCTATAGAACCGATCTGACACGGCAGCAACCCACCTCTGCTGCAACCATCTTCTTTTAGCATTGACCCCTTTCAATAAGCAGCTAGGTAAATAGTAACTCAATAAAGTCCCATTTTATGCAAATTACATCTTCAAAAATGCTTGACAAATTTTGCTTCCTCAGTTCAATCCAGAGGTGGTTGAATGAGATGTTCCAATGGCAACTTATTCCCATGTCCTAGAGACAGATGAGGGGCAAGGACAAGAATGACAAAAGTGCACAGTGACATCATGACACAAATTGTCTTTTTTATATTTGAAGGAGGAGATAGCAAGTATGTATCATAACCTCGCAATGCACATTTCATTATATTTTCTGCTTCATTGTGGTTTATACCAGATGCTCTGGAAACCTATCCTTGCTTTTCAATGACAACACACTACAGATGATTATAAAACTTGTGAGGTGTTTGTGAGGGGGGGGATTCTGTCATTGATGTGGAACTTATTTCTGTTTTGATTGATGCCAAGTGTTTATCTATATACAGTTCAATTATTCACTGGCAAATTGAAAATGATTTCTTCTACTTTACATATTTTAATCCACACAGTATAAATTGGCAGCCACTAAATGGCAAATTATCCTGCTCCTAATCCAGTTATTAGAAAGGATACCAACAACCGTCTCATTTGTAGGCAGCTTTTTCCTTCTCTGTTGGCTGTACCCACTAGAAACTTCACTCTGAATTTAAGGAATCATTATTCCAACCAGGAAGCAGTCTATATATTGTACATGACCCTGTAAAGTGGATACTTTGCTCCTGTCAACAACTAAAAGTGGAGAGATGCTGTTCAGCTTCCAGCTCTTTTCAAGAATATAGCTGAGCTGAGTCCCAATTTAATTCCTAATAATAGGCTTTCACATTTAATGCCAAATGAAACAGGATAGTGGAAATTGCTGAAGGAAGAAGGATGAATACAAATTAACTGGAATGCATCTGATACTCTTCATTAATACTAAATATTTTTGAATTGCAGTTGGAGTCGGCTGTAAAGTTGAAAATCTACCAATCAGTCTTTAGATGTCTAAAGGCTATCTAGTTATGCTTGATGCACTTTTCCCATCCAGCTGATCCTAAATTGGGAGCAGCTTTCTGCTTCAGTATTCTGAGCTGTTTCTAATTAGTTTCTAATCTGCCTTAATTGCACTTAAAAGAGCAATAACAGCAAAACAGCTGTTAGATTTTCCCTTTTACAATGTAACCAGAACCGCCATTGGAAATTGATTTTTTAAAGGATGATTTTTCTTTTTAGCTTTAGTTCTGGGACGTAAGCCACCAGTTTGTAGCATAGATCTACTATTCTGGGGGTCAGTTTCTTAAATGGAAGTTCAACATGAAGTCTATACATGCATGTGCATTTTAGACACAGATATTGTATTCCAATGTATATCCTCCTTTCCAACTGTTTTTTCCCATATTAATTAATGGTGTACAATTATTACACAAAATTTTAGTTCTAAGGCATTGGATTGTTTTAAGAAAAAGTTGAAGGAATATATTCAGAAAATGTGACGAGCAATGAGGTGCCAGGAGTACAAAGTAAATAGAGGATTTTTTTTATATTACTTCCCCTAACCACAATCACTTTATTATCAGCAAGTCTTAATCTTATTTATCCATTTGCCTTTCAACATTAACATTAAATGTTATATGCCACTTGCCAATATTTCATTGTTAGGTGATCTAGTCATGAGCTGCAATTTACCCTGTTGGCTTATTTTACTTTTTTTAATCCACCCAAAATCTTAAGGAATAATAGCAGCTTAGCAGAAAGAACCAAACACTTCAAAACGGTGTACCTCTGTTGCCAAGTCTCTTAGAAACCTACAAACATGTCTTACTTCTAAAGAGGGGCCACTCCAGCAGAATATATAAAGCAAAGTAGCTGAATATCTCAGGAATTTTTTTGTCTTTTCCTTGGTAGAAAAGTTGAAAGTTTCAACTTTCTACTTTTAGTGTACAAACTATCATATTGGCAGAAGGCCAAGTCTAGAATAGAAGTGATAAGTATGCACAGAAGGACTGTTAAAGGCAAAAGATTCTCTAAGGACAACTTGAACAATGACATTAAAAGAGTTCCCCATATTCCTGAGATGAATCAGTAGCGGGTAGATTTTTAATATCAGAATTAAGTTAAGAAAGGTTTCATGGAATGTAAGAGAGCAATTTTTGTTTTACCAAATGAACGTAATGTTCCTTTTCCCTGCTTCCATTCCTGGAATGTAAATTGAAGTACAACAGAAAATATTGAATTAGTTGATAAATAATGTTTTTACAAATGTAACCCACAGCAAGCTTCCACCAAGTTCAATTAATCTGTCTCAACAGGTGTGAATAGTTGTGAAGCTCTATGTAGATTGTGCTATGTGTATTTACTTGGAAGTTAATCCCAAAGTAGCTAATGGTGCTTACTCCACATAAGAACATTTTATATTGCAGTTTACTACTAAGGAAGTTTTATATCTTTTTCTAAGTAATCACATGTACTTCATAAACAGCAAAAATGTCACCTAATAATCCATATTCCTGATGCTATATGTTACATTAGACAATGAACACATCTGTAATTTTCGTTGCAGTTTACTTTTGTCATGACATTGAAAAAAAATCATGCGCGAGGCGCGACCTTGAACGAACCGGCCCCAAAACGATTTACAACCATCTATCTATCTATCTATCTATCTATCTATCTATCTATCTATCTATCTATCTATCTATCTATCTATCTATCTA
>JANHFT010001846.1:173341-183987 GCA_032467955.1 Pseudoxenodon macrops | reverse complement strand
TCTATCTATCTATCTATCTATCTATCCATCCATCCATCCATCCATCCATCCATCCATCCATCCATCCATCCATCCATAATTAATCTGGGTGATTGACAATATATGAAAACACAACACAAAAACATCTACAGTTGAAAAAAAGGATTTCTCTATAGTGAGAGATTTGGAACTTTGGAGCGACAGTCTGAGACATTTAAAGTCTGTTTATTCCTGCAGTATTAGTTTTGTTACAAATCGGCTTTGCTTGGAGCTGGCATTACTAATAAAAATGTGTTATGATATGATTCTTGAGGGTATTGCTGCATGATACAATGTTGTTTAGAGGAGATTAGATGCATTTATTTGTTCAACAACATATAGTTTCTTCAATTTAATTGAAGAATTGAGTCTTTTCTTCCATTCTTCCTATTATTCTTGCAAATGAAAGTAATTTTTATTTTATTTTTTATGTAAAATAGTTGTAAGTTTTGCTTTTTATTTTTAGGACTTCCTTATGGAAACATTCATCATGTTCAAAAATCTTATTGGGAAGAATGTCTATCCTTCTGACTGGGTTATAATGAACATGATGCAGAATAAGTAAGTACAGAAAAATCAATACATTTTCTTAGATATTATTAATTTGTTACATTCATTGTTAAACCTTTGTCTTTACCCAATTTCATAATCAACATTGTTTCTCACACAGAGGAAAGCTTTTGTTGTTGTTGGTTAAACTAAATATTTTGCTAACCAGAGTTATAAAAGAGATTTTAACTAATAACTAATAAAATTGACAGTGATCTCATTCAGACATGGCAATACAGTATCACTGATTTTGTTCCTTGCCTTTTGTTTCAATTAATAAACTTTGAATTAGTAAACTAATTGCTTAGGCCAGCCTGAGAAAGTGAATGCTTTCTCCTGGCTAGCAGATCAGTGAACAGAAATAATTTGCCTTCTTCTTGCCTTAATAAGCTTTCTATTGTAATTACAATCTATACTATTTATTATGTGTTCTTCCTTTCATAATAATTCCAACAGAGATAGAAAAGTTCCTTGAAAAATCTTTTGGAGTTAAGTTCATACGTGAAAACGTTTTTGGACTCATCAGTTTAATAGAAATGATTTTTACTACTTTTCTTCTCCTATTGTTTGTCCATATTACATTGAGGTTTAAATTATATTACTGTGAATTGTATTTCCCAGCAATCAGTATCTCTCTTCATCAGATGCACTGCAGCTTACATTCTAATGAAATTGTGTTACCACGCTTAGTGCATATTTTGTGGCCATAGATTAACACTGTGTTCCCATCCAATAATCAGCACATTTAAAATCAAAGTATGCTTTTTCAGGTAGACTACTAAAAGTAGCTTCCTTACAAGCATCTATTAAGATCCTGCGTGTTCTGTATGTATCTGAGCAATGGAAATATCATACTGGTCTTACTGTGAGTGTAGAATGATCTTCCTTAAGTCATTCCTTGCACAAAGGTTTAAGCAGCTTTTCATTTTCATTTTTTTCATTAAGGGTTTAAATCTGTAACTTCAAATCATTTCTGCAATAGCGAAGCTTCAGTAAAGAGCTTTTAAAAAAATGCTCTACTATTCAGCTATACTTGTGTCAAGATCTGAAGTATTATGTCCTGGCAGAAAATATATTTTGATATAAAAATTTCTTTAAGATGAATTTTTGTGTCTATAGATTGCAAGTAAAATTAAGAAATGGGTCTTTAAATTGTATATTCAGTTGCTATTGACAAGCATCTTTTTAAAAATGGTTTTTTCGGGAACTTAGTTCATATGATTTACAACAAACAATCAGCTTTAAATTTGTGCATGATAATTTATTTTAAAGTAGCTTCTTTGCATCATCTGATCCTCCAATCCTATTAAAATTGTTGACATTTAATTGCATGTGATGTACTGTTTTCAATTTGATGTGGGTTAGGCATAAGAGAATCTTATTTTGCTGGTATCCCTGCCAAGTTAAAAAATGCAAATAACTAGGAAAGGTTTTCAAACTCTTGGTCATCCCACATCGCTTTATAACGAAAGTAACAATAGATATTATTCATTATCTCTTGGATTTGTTTCAGTGAAATTGTTGCAATTTTTTTTTTTGAAAGAGATGATTCTGTTCTCAAGAAGGAGATGCGCACAGAGTAAAATAATTGAGCTGTGCGCATATTGCCTGGTACAAAATTGTGCATTGCAGTTTCTATTCTCAATTATGTTTCCATGGAAAAAGAGTGTGACTGTCCAGAATTTATTTTGTTTTTAATAATAATGAGTAGCAGTTCTGGAACTGGACAGGAGATCTTTTCAATTCTTTGTCAGCTCAAGTAGAATGAGTAATGTTACATGCTTCTTTTTCCCAAATGGTGCTAACAATGCCTCTTCATTGTACGTTATTTACTCATTAGTTCCCCAAAATAGAAATAATTCTAGGTTTCTTTGAAAAAGAATTTGATATTTTGAATATTCTCTCATTTGTTCTCTGATGCGTTTATGAAATGATATACCCTAAAAGTTTCCATGTAAAACAATCATTTAAAAAAACAACTCCACAGTAATGTACATTTCAGAAAATCAGTGCTGCCTTTTGGATTGGAAAGTAGTATTGTGATTGAATAGTGTAAGGATTTGAATAATAACTGAGGAAATGGAAGGAGAGAATAGTGCAAGCAGATAGCCTTT
Organism: Pseudoxenodon macrops; assembly: GCA_032467955.1. Classification (NCBI taxonomy): domain Eukaryota; kingdom Metazoa; phylum Chordata; class Lepidosauria; order Squamata; family Pseudoxenodontidae; genus Pseudoxenodon; species Pseudoxenodon macrops. The sequence continues at coordinate 181,306 of JANHFT010001846.1, read as the reverse complement.
ATGATGGCTTTAGATTATAACTCATAAACCTTGTGATGGATTGATTGACTGATTTAAAACATTTATATAGCCACCCATGCTATATTGAATTCAGGGTGGCTATATAAATGTATAGCATATTTAATAGCCTGTGCTATTATAATATTATAATATACTATTATAAAAAGGTAAAGGTACCCTTAAGTCAGGATTCCCAGCAACTACGTGGAAAAAAACATGTAATTTCAGGAGGAGCAATCCATTACCGTTTTGCAATTGCTGCCTTCCAGAAGGTATTTCAGATTCCCAATCTAACCTATATTTCTAATATTCTTTTATGGTATTCTATTTTTTTTTTTACTTTCAAGTTTGGCCTAGTAGTCTGATCTTCCCTAGCTTCCAAACTTAGATGAGATCAGCTAGATGCTGCCACCTGCTGAGACAGAAAGGTGGAATGATTTTTAATTTTGCAATGAAGTAGTTTCATTAGTACATGCAGCACATACAGCATGCAGGCCAGATTTTGCTTTCTCTCCACATGAATTTGATAAATACGATGCTTGCAAATCTAATTAGAATCATCTGGTTTAACCATTGTATTCATGTGGGATATAAGTTCTAGGACATAAATGACTTTCTCTGGTTTTTTTTCACTGGTTGAGTATAGTTGCTGTAGTACAAAATGTTGATTTGGTGGCGGGTTGACCCAGAAAAAATCAAACCGCATATCATCATTGAAAGGAGCAGTCTGTGCCAGCCAGCACACTGTTAGGTAAAGTCCTCTGCATAATTATTTTGAATATTTTGTCCTAAGAGATATTATACTTCAAGATTCTTTTCTACATTTTAATTTTCTAAACTTAATTCTCGATCTAGCTCTTTCTGGTGTTTGGGGGAATCTGTTCAAGATTTTTGCAAATCCAATTAAACTTTATTCTCATGGCTCCTATTAAATGCTATTTGCTTCCAAAAAAAAAAGTTGTGTTCCTGTGCTTGAAGTCTGTCATATTTATTCTTTGGGAGAAGGCAAAAACACTGCCTTTGGCAACCTTCAAAATATGTTAAGAGAAGTAATGTTTTCTAAACATGCAATGAATGCTGAATTTTCAAAAATCTTGAATTTAAAAGTGTTTTTATGTACGTTTTATCTCATGTATTATAACTATGCTGTCTTTCTAGATGTCCTTCTATGATATAAGAAATGAATAATTATTTTAGTATAGTTTGAGGTCACTTCACCTGCTACAGCTATTACTGTTCTCAATGGTTGCCTATTGTCACCATGCTCTGATAATCACCCACCTGGATTACAGTAATGCTTTATATAACTCATTGTTTTATTTTGCTTTGCTTTATTTACAGTATATATGCTCTATTTGAGGGATTACCATTCAAGATCACTTTGAAGCTTCAGTTAGTACAAAATGTGGCTACTGTGGAATAGTGCAAAACAAACCTTACAATGCAGATTTTTGAAATTCCAGCACTTCACTGATGCCCCATTACTTATTGTATGTACCAACTAATGTAATTTTCACATTCTGCCTAATGCTATAGACCAGGGATGTCAAACTGGCAGCACATCAGCCAGATGCGTCATGTGCAGGCCACACCCACCCCAGTAAAGGGGAAAAAGCATTGTGAAACGTGATGTGATTGCAACATGGTGCCATGAGTTTGCTATAGACAGTCTGTTTGATAGATTCCTTTTACAGATACCAGCAGTACATGTGCAAAAAAATAGAAGAGAGCATTTATTAATTACCACCTTGCATGAGTTATTATTGTGCTGAACATTTTTTTTCTCAGTCTCAGCAATTCTGTGGACCAGCTCTCCACATTTTCCAATATTTACGGCTTATTTCAGTTATTTTATGATCTGACTTTGATGGTGTCTCACCATTCTGGTTTTTGGTGGCCTTGTTTCCTTTTACCACTGACCATTTGAAGCATAACCGGAGTACTGGAGTGCATGATATGGCTAAAATAAGTAAGGCAGAATTTTGTGATTTGGCTTTCCAGCAATGTTTTATTTTACATACAAACAAAACATTGCTTGTTTGTCACCTTTACTGGCCAAAGAATGCACAGAAGCCTTCTCTAACACCACAGCTTAAACAACTTGATTTTCCTCCTGTCTAGTTTCTTCATGGTCCAAGTTTTACAACCATAGGTAGCTATGGGAAACACAATAGTATGGATTAATATGCTTTTAGTTGCCCAACTTTGCTTTTTCATACTCTGTTTTTAATGTTCATCATTGCTGTGCATGTTGATGCTTTATTTCTAGACTTCATTCCCCACTTTGATCAATCCACAATTCTAGGAAAGTGAATTATTGCATATCCAATCTGTTTACCATCAATAGGTATTTTGACATTTACATTCCTCATAGTGGTCATGAGCTTGGTCTTTCTGATGTTAATGAAGAGACCAAATTTCTCGCTTTCTTCTTTAATGCTTTTGATCAGATGTTTTATACTTTCGTTGATTTCTGAGAGGAGAGTTATGTCATCAGCATATCAAAGACTGCTGACGTTCCTTCTTCTAATCTTTACTCCAATTTTTTATTCTTCAAGTTCCAGCTTCCTCATGTTCACTTCAACTTTACAGGTTGAATAACAAGGGTGGGGGAAAAATTAAACCTTGCCACACTTCTTTCTCTATCTTGATGATATCAACATACGGAGCCTTATTATATGGCAGTTAACTCATTGCCCATATGACCTTTTTGAAGGATGACTAGTTCTAGTTCTGTTTCTGTTTCCTGATCCTGAGGAGGACAGACTTCATTATTGCTGGCATACAGCTCTTCTGTATATTCTCGCCATCTGTTCTATACACCTTGTTGATTGGACAGATCTTTTTCTTGTGTTCTTTTTGATGATCCCTTTATGAACAGTAAATTGTGTTTGAATCCTTTTGACTTGCTGATCAAGTATGATGTGGCCCTTAAGTTTGATGTGGCCCATCATGCAGTATTTTTTTAGCTGTTTGCAAGACTGATTTTTAGCACTTCTAAAAGTACTAGCTAGCTAGATAGAACGATGGCTGTCCAAATTTAGTCAGGAAATGATTAAAAATGCTGTTAACCCAATGAACTGAAAAGAAAATCGGGGAGATTAAATTAACCTAATTGTTTCTAGCTTTACCTAAAATGAAAGTGATTTGATGGTTTACAAGAAGGGGCTGTTTCCTTGATAAATTGTCCATACCAATAGTCAACTATTAAATGAAACATGCACTTTATGTATCTTTTAGGTACTTGCTTTTAAGATACACAGTGGTGCAATTCATTTAGGAATACAGAGTTTATGGGTGCTGATTTTCTAGCATTTAGGAATATATTATTTTCTTGCACAGAAAAAAAATCTGTATATAGTTGAACAGATGGATTAACGGTTTGGATCACTGATCTGTGATATTTCTTAAGCCTTATAACATTTTTTCATGTTTTACATGTTCAATATTAATCAACAGATATACATTAAAAACACTTCTGAAATTGTGTTTAATATTATTATATTAATAATGATAATATTGTAATGTTACTAACCCTAATTAATTAGATAGCTTTCTTTTATTTTGCATGGCATTTCCTCCTTAGGGTGTTAAGTCTATATTGAGTTGCTTTATTTTACAGTAATGTAATTTAGGAAAAGCTTCAGCCATGTGTAGAAATAACATTACAATCTGTCTAGGGCTGAAAATAAGCTGAGCATTCATCATAGTTTATGCTGCAATACTTGTTTAGATTTCTGTCCTCTAGTGTATAATTTCTATTGATGAATGAGTCAAAGCCAAATTACAATGCTTTTAACATGATTAAATATTTGTATATTTTTCAGTGTTGTGTGTATACCCTTCTTTGTGAATGATAATAATTTTTTTGAAATTAATTATGCTTTTTTTTAACGAATGGGGCCAATTTCTGCAAACTGTCTATCCCTTGTTTAAAACAAATATTTTCTCATTTTCTCCTTGTTTTTCTTCTCATTGAATTAGACAGTAGCTGTCAAGTCCTGACTGACAGTTGCCACAGCAATACTAACCAATGAAGAAAAAAATAATTTACAGTAAATGCTTAAGAAATCACATTTCTTTTGTATACTTCTATAGATAATTAAAATTATTCTTCCAGACGTTTCATTACCAAACTAGGTAACTTCATCAGTGCACGTTTTTGTCTTTTCCCCCCAACAATTATTAAGTCTGGAGTGTTATGTGGAAGATGCCTATCTGTGTGAATTCTAAAGTCCCAAAACTTCTTCCTCTTCTATGTCTTTGTCTGTTTTATGGTCTCACCAGTTCTTGCTTGCAGGCAAATTGTATTTCTTGCAGATCTTCCAATGCACCATTTTTGCGACATTGTCATGCTGTGTTTTGTTTCGTTTTTGTAATCAGTCTGTGCAACTTTCTTGCAGCAGTTAACCAGGTGGCCAACTGTTCCTTCAGCTTCTTTGCAGAGGTGGCACTTGCTATTTGCTGCTGTCTTCTCCATTCTGGTTCTATATGCATTTCTTCTTAAGGCTTGGTCTTGTGCAGTGAGAATTAGCTCCTCTGTCTCTTTCTTCAACATTCAAGCTCTTAGCCATTGCCAGATCTTGTTATTATCTGTATTGCCTGCAAGTTTTTTTTTTAATAGACTGGCCATGTAATATTGTAATAATCTTTTATTGACTCCTAATAGCATTAGGAATGGGTAGAGTGGGTCACAGGGATGTTGTGACTCAGTGGCTCTCATGAAAAACAGTCTAACAGCTTCTCAGGTAGTTTGTCTCAGGGGAACATCAATTTTTATATTACTATATAAGACTTAGGGGACACAGTGGCTCAGTGGCTAAGACGATAGGCTTGTCGATCAGAAAGGTCAACAGTTCAGCAGTTCGAATCCCTAGTGCCGTGTAATGGAGTGAGCTCCCATTACTTGTCCCAGCTTCTGCCAACCTACCAGTTCGAAAGCATGTAAAAATGCAAGTAGAAAAATAGGGACCACTTTGATGGGAAGGTAACAGCGTTCCGTGCGCCTTCGACATTTGGCCATGCCGGCCACAAGACCACGGAGACGTCTTCGGACAATGCTGGCTCTTCGCCTTTGAAACGGAGATGAGCACCGCCCCCTAGAGTTGGGAATGACTAGCACATATGTGCGAGAAGCACCTTTACCTTAGAGTGGCTCACTTTTCCTCCCTCATCCTGGACTCGATGAATAATATCTTTGGAGATTCTCAGTCATCCAGATCATGGTTGTCCCAAAGGTTCTTTTCTCAAAAGTCTACCGGACTTTGTTTTTCCTTGAAGATGTTCTATTTCTCATCCAAGGAGCTTCTTCAGTTCAGCTTCTTGGATGAGAAGCAAAACATCTTCAAGGGAAAACAAAGTCCGGCTGCCTTTTGAGAAAAAAACTTTTGGGAGGATGTAGCAGGAAGCGTGCCTTTCTTGGAGGAAGATCTGACAATGTCAGCTCTTTGTAGGTAGGATAGGAAACAGATTTGACCAGAAATACAAAACTTTACTTCATTGATATGGGTTATAATAACAGAATGTTGAAAGCCTGACTGAGTTTCTCTTTTCCTCCTTCTTATACCCAAGGGAGTCAAGGCAGGGCAGTCTTGAAGTTCTTCTTCACTTCTCCCTATCTTTCCAAGCTAAGTTAATGTTTTTGTAATGGCTGCTGCACATTTTCTTCAAGGCCATCGCAGTTCCCCTCTACAGAAGAGGAGAGCAGAAACTGAATTTGCTGTCTGACAGACATCCTGGAAAAACTGATAAGGACTTTGGAGTGCTAATGCTGTGCCTTATATTCAAGCTAAGAAAAGAGACTGTGTTTCTTGAAATATGAATAGAACGTTTCAAAAGGCATTTTCTATCAAAAAATGTGTGTGTTGACAACTTGAACTGTCAGACTGATTAGTATGCTAGCTCGGCACAGGCATGACATCTTCACTATTAGTGGAGACACAATGACTCAGAATTCAGGCTCAAAGAGTTTTCTCTTCAAAATGGTGTCTGTCATCAAAATGGTTTCTCATCAAACTGGGACGAGGCATCAGGTGGAATGCCACAATCTGCAGTTCTGGGCTTGGACTTCTTCAACGTATATCTTAATGGCTTGAATGAAGAGGTGGGATAGCTTGTATCCTTGAACAAAATGTGATGCAATAGCGTGCTGTCTGAAAGGCAGCAATTTTGATTGTTGATTTTTATTGTTCTTACTGTTTCGAGCCACTGAGAATCTATATACAATGGCAATGTCAGATGAGACCAAAAACAAAAGACGTTGAGACTCCAAAAAGAGTGCAGAGAAGTCCAACAAAGATAATTAGGGGACTGGAGGCTAAGCCATACGAAGAACCATTGTGGGAACTGTGAATGTCTAGTCCTGGGGTCAGCATGTGGCTCTTTCACCCCTCTGCTGCGGCTCCCTGTCACTCAAAATATGTGTCACAACCACCAATTTGCAACACCCACCGACCCGCGATTTATTGAGCTTTTCAACCCCCCTGCAGGCCAACCAAGGATAAATCCAAGAAAAGAAAAATTTCAGATGAAAACAGAACTTTTAATTCAACTACATATGCTAGTTTTGTGGCACGAGAAGGGTTTTGTGGCTCCCGGTGTTTTCTTTTCTGTGGGAAATGGGTCCAAATGGTTCTTTGAATGTTTAAAGTTGCAGACCTCTGGTCTAGTCTAATAAAGAGAAAGACTAGGACAGTGATGGCTAACCTTTTTTTCCTCGGGTGCCAAAAAAGCGTGCATGTGCATGACAGTATGTGCATGCATGCCGCCCCCTAATGCAATGCTGTTCCGCAGGCCCCGCCCCCCAACATGCACAGGTGACACCCCCCCATGGCCCGGGGGGAATCCCTGATCTCCCAAATTTCTTTCCCCTGTGCAGGCTAGTTTCCTCCTGGATTCCTCCCTCCCCTGCCTTCTCCAATCTCCCCAATTTCTTTCCCCTGCGCACACTAGTTTCCTCCTGGATTCTTTCCTCTTCTGCCTTCTCCAATCTCCCCAATTTCTTTTCCTTGCGCATGCTAGTTTCCTCCAGGATTCCTCCCTCCTGTGCCTTCTCCGATCTCCCCAATTTCTTTTCCATGCACAGCGTGTGAAAATGTGCTGCTCCTGGGCATGCGTGGCAGAAACCAGAAGACCAGCTGGCCAATGGGAGGCATGCATGCATACGCAGTGGAGTTGGGCTGGGCGATGGCTGGTGTGCTGGGAGACAGGGCTCTGTGTGCCACCTGTGGCACACATGCCATACGTTCACCTTCACGGGACTAGGAGTAACATGATAGCAGTCTTCCAATATTTGAGGGGCTGACACAAAGAGGAGGGGTTCAATCTATTCTCCAAAACACTTAAAGGCAAGACAAGAAATAACAGATGGAAGTTTATAAAAGAGAGATCCAACCTAGAACTAAGCAGATATTTCCTGTTAGTGAGAATAATTAATCAGTGGAAAAGCTTGCCTCCAGAAGTTGTGGATGCTCCCTCACTGGAGGTTTTTAAGAAGAGAATGAACAACCATTTTGTATAGATTCTCCTGCTTGAGCTGGTGGTTGGATTAGAAACCTGCAAGGTCCCTTCCAACTCTTTTGTTCTATTTTGTGTAAATTAGATACATCGAACCATACATAAATACACTCACAATGATCTTAATAGAACAGAAAAGTGAAAACAATAGAATAATAATAATAGAATAAAACTGAATAAAGGGACCCATAAAGTTCTTTATTTTAAAAAAATAAGGATCCAACTACACAGATAATAATTATGATAATAAAGGTGTAATTGATTGATTGATTATGTGCCATCAAGTCTTAACCACATAGGTATTTTTTCTCCACGATGATCTATCCCATGAGCCACAGTGGCACAGTGGTTAGAGTGCAGTACTGCAGGCTATTTCTACTGACTGCCAGCTGCCTGCAATTTGGCAGTTCAAATCTCACCAGGCTCAAGGTTGACTCAGCCTTCCATCCT
>JANHFT010001846.1:155973-170006 GCA_032467955.1 Pseudoxenodon macrops | reverse complement strand
GAAAAAAAGCTTCTAAAGCACAGCTGATAGAGAGAAGCAATGAAAAAAGCCTGCAAAGCCCGGAAGATTGTTAGCACCTGGTCAGGTCTGGAAAAAAGGTTCTTTGGAGGGAGCAGCAATGGAAAAAGCCTGCAAAGACTTAGGGATGAAAAAAGGTTATTTGGAGGGAGTAGAAATAAAAAAGCCTGCAAAGACTTAGGTCTGAAAAAAAAGGTTCTTTTCAGGGAGTAGCAATGAAAAAAGCCTGCAAAGATCACTTCACTCTTCACTCGCCTCGTTAGGGCTGAAAATAAGCTTTGAAAAGCTACATTTGGAATATAAGATGCACCCAAATTATCAGCCTCTTTTAGGGGGGGAAGTGCATCTTATACTCTGAAAAATATGGTAGATTTTAACATGCCTTGTCTTTGTAAAATTGTATATATTTTTATGCTTTTAATATTTTATTACTATATTGTACACTATCCAGAGCCATGGGAGATAAATATGATTGATCGATAAATATTGTTAATGTATTATATTGTATTGTAATACTGTACTGTACTACACTACGCTACATTATTCTACATTACATTACACTCCACCCCCGCAATATATTATATTATGAGTGGCATGGTGATCTAATGGTGAAGACACTCACCTCCTCCCCCCAGAAGGTTGAGAGTTCAATCCTAAATAGCAGCAGATATTTCTCTCCTTGGATGCAAAGATCTTTAGAACCGTGAGTAGCTTGGCGATGACATCACAGAGCCCGTTCCGTCGGTGTCTCTGTAAGTGCCGCCATATTGGATTTTGCTTATGCGCATAAGCTATTTTTTTACTGCTGCACGCGCACGCATGGTGTGGCCTTGCAAACCAGCAGCAAAAGGATCCACAACAGGGGTGGGTTCTAACTTACCTCAACGCCAGTTCGCTGCCTCCTGTGCTGCGTGGACGGGTCTCATGCGTGCGCGCATGTGCAGTAGAAAAAAGCCCAGAAAAATTCCAAAAAAAAGAGGCCGAAAACAAGATGGCGATGCATGCACAGTGCCAAAATCTCGGCTTCTGCACATGCATAGAAGAAAATAAATCTGAAAAAAATGCAAAAAATATCACCAGTGGCGATAGAACTCGGTAGAACCGGTCCGAACCGGTAGGAACCCACATCTGATCCACAATCCACCCTTGCTCTAATGGCACTTTCTTGCATGCTCCCATTCTTTCTTCTGCTAATAGCCACCATCAGGGATATATCTCTGCTATCTCTGTTGATTTTTGGTTTTCAAGCTTTTGCCAACAGTAGCACGAAACAGTTTTCCAGGGCTTGCTTAAGGATGACTCACATCATTAAATATTTCTTATGCTCACAGAAATATTTTTCTCATTCTTAATATTCCCAATCAAAATCTTTTGCAGCCAACACTGAGAAAAGCTTGTCGTGTCTGTCAGCACATATGCCACAAACTAACTTGGCAGTAGATTGTCCAATTTCCCTTCTCTAAACCATTTGCACAATTCAACATGTCAGGGAAGGTTGACATTTTTATGTGTTAACTGCACTTCTTGTAATTGCTAAGATTTCATACAGTAGCCCGCTTTTAAAAATTAAAAGCCTGTGCATAAAATGAATAATTATGAAAGCAGGAGCCATGCTGTGCCTCAATTGATTTTGGGAATCTTCGGGGACATTTCCAAAGTATTCTGAAAAGAAAGAAAGTTGAACACTTAAGGAAAGTCCATTAGAGTAAGCCAAATGTCCCTCTGGTATAGCACTGTGTTCCCAATATGGCAGCAAGTTCAAAATGCTCTGTGGGCAACAGTTTTCTCCCAATGTTTATTATTAACAATAGTATTCAAATGTTTATTGTAGATTTCATTTAAGTATACAGCAATGATGAAAAATCAATGGCTTCTGCTAACCCATAGCCATTAAAACTCTCTGGGCAAGGAAGGGAGAAGTGATTATAATTAGAGAAACTTTCTCTATGACTACATATTCTGCTTCAGGAGTTCTGGGGTTGGACTGTTTGTGTGTGAAGTTGGGAATGGGGAGAAATTTGGGAGTTCTGCTTGTGTATGACTGCCATTGTGTCTAACAGGATTCCTTCTACTAGACATGGACTCAAGAGTGGGTTTGGAAGTCCCTTAGATGGTACTCTAGTTCAGAGGTGGGTTCCTACCGGTTCTATCCAGATCTATAGAGGAGATAGTAACTCCGTGATAATGTCATGGAGCCGGTTACTTCGTTGTCTCCATGGGAGCCGCCATCTTGGATTTTGCTTCTGCGCATGTGCCGAAGCTATTTTTTGATTGCCACATGCACACGCTTTGCACATGCACTTAAGGTGCGACCCTGAGTGAACCAGCAATAAGAAAATTCAGAACCCACCTCTGCTCTAGTTGTGTACTGGGGTTGGAAGTCCCTTAGTTGTGTACTCTCCGTGTTTTAGGGGATGGAATTCTGTGAAAGTTCAGAAGCTCAAGTTCTCCATGACAACCATGGACATGTCCAAGGTAATTTGCAACCAATGCATATAGGTGAAGATATGATAGATGTTGGTTTTACTTTGGAGCAATAAATATTGTTTTTATGATATATGCTATGAAGAACATTAGACTAATTCCATTATTGTGGTCAGATTACTTCCAGATGCATGTGAGACCTTAATACTACCCATTCCATCCATAGGATAAACAGGATTATTAAGATGGCTCACTCCAGGTGCCTAAAGGATCGGGATAGATTCCACAGTTTCACAATAATCTAGCATTGATTGATTGCCAAAATCAGAAATCACATGGTTGTTTCAGAGTAGGCTCATTGCTGACTGATCCCAGGTGACTTCTTGGTTTATTGAGGATACCTGGGAAATGAAAACAGCCAGAAAAAGCAACTGGAGCACTAGTGGAAGAAAAGAAAAAATGAACCTACACTGAAGACTGGGACAAATTCCTGTTTTTTGAGACAAAAGCATAATGATAAGAATGGAAAAACAAATTTCCATTCCCATCCCACTCCAGGGGAAGGATACTGCAAAATCTCCATTCCCATCCCACTCTGGGGCCAGTCAGAGGTGGTATTTGCCAGTTCTCTGAACTATTCAAAATTTCCACTACTGGTTCTCCAGAACCTGTCAGAACCTGCTGAATTTCACCCCTGGGTTGTAGTATTGTGGAGTCATGTGATCCCTTTTGCAACCCTCCTGGCAAGCAAAGTTAATGGGGAAGCCAGATTCACTTAACGACTGTGTTATTAACTTAACAACTGCAGTGATTCACTTAACAACTTTGGCAAGAAAGGTCGTAAAATGGGACAAAACTCACTTAACAAATGTCTCACTTAGCAGGAGAAATTTTAGGTTCAATTCTGGTTGTAAATTGAGGACAACCTATAATTATTATTTTACATTGATGAGGAAATTAAAGAAATAGATCCATCTGAATTGGAGTGTGGGATTAATGTAGCATAGGAGTGCATATTCATTTAACAAGATAAGATCTGTAAGCCTGCATTGTAGATAACAGAGGCTATAGAAAAAGGTTATGAAATATCTGTTACGATACCAAAAAAAATCTCTTTACATATTTGCATGCAAATTTATGATGCAAGTACGAAAGGGTGGAACTAAATTATTATAAACCAGCAAAATCCCTTAAAACCCTAATCCTCAGCATTTTTGACTAACCCTTCCCTCAATTATTGATACAATATTTGGTTGCTGAGTATAGGAACCATTATCAATAATAACACACTGCCTATTCTGCTCAAGCATGAGTCCTTTTTAATTAAATGCACAAACTTTCATTTCTTTTGTAAGCCTGAACAAGTCTTTAGAAGAGGATAAACCAAGTTTAAATAGTGCTTTTTCTCTTGCTTTTCATGTGAACATTATGCCTAAGGACAATTTTTGTATGACTTATTATTATATTTGAACTTAAGGTGGTCCTGAAATTAAAAATATCTTGTTATTTGACAGTAGTATGTTAAGCTAACAATAAAGTTAAAATAATTATTTAATGAACCAAAAAAGGGATAAGATAATCAGCAAAAGTAGTATTACATTACTGTAGGATTTTTTTTGGATGCTAAAATACTTCAGTTCAAATCTCTATTTCTTAGTACTTAACTATGTAAGATCATAAATAAAATGGCTAAAAATGTATCTACATAAAAAAAAATGAATTGCAAATCTCCTGTGCTAATCTTCTATACAGCTATAGTACTTTCTTAATTGTCATATTAATTGGTTTTGATTATGGTTTTGTATTTGCTTTATTGGTTATAGAGAGAAGAATATTTAAAATTTTCAGAATATGGTTTTAAACCTTCTTTATGATTATTAGTTAATTTTGCAAATTTTCATTCTAATCTCAATTCCTTGAATTATAAACAAAGTTTAAAACCACCTTCTGAAAATTTTAAATATTCTTAGTCTATACAAATCTAAAGCACCACTGCTTTCACTTTCAGTGTTTCCCTTTCATTTCTACTCTCTATAATCATAAAGCAAATAAAAAAACATAAACAGTAGCTGTAGAAGATTAGCACAAGAGATAACTGCAGAAATTCACAAATTTATTTTTTCTCTGTCTAACTACATTGTGAAACTCAAAAGTTCCAATTTTTTTCACCTATATTGATGAAAATGAATGAGATAATAGGGAAATTATTGTTAAAAACCGCAAAGTCCTATTTTAAAAAGTATGTTTAAAATGCCATCAAATGATGGTCTTCCTGTAAGTGGATTAAATCTAGAATGACTTTTCATAAGGAATCAGACCGGGGTGGGTTCTAACTTACTTTGCCACTGGTTCGCTGCCTCCCATGCCGCGTGGCACAGCACAACCCCCCCCAAATAAAAAAAAAAAAAGGCTGAAAGCAAGATGGCGATGCATGTGCAGTGCCGGAAACTCGGCATGCGCAGAAGAAGAAAAAACCTGAAAAATAAAACATAAACCTTTTTTTTCAAAAACAAATTAAAAAAAAGATGGCGGCACCCACAGAGCAGAACCGGCTCCATGACATCATCAACAGCCTACTACCTACTCGGTAGAACCGGTCTGAACTGGTAGGAACCCACCTCTGAATCAGACTTATAGTGTACAAATGTTTTCAAAATGGAATGATGACAATGAATGATGGCATGATATAGCTATATATAACTCACTGTATTTTTGTTTTTAAAAATAGATTGTCAGCTTTCCAAACTTGTCAAACTGTTATTTTGGGATTATGTGTTTTTCCTTTTCTATCAATTCTGCTATTTGTTTTGAAATGGGTCTTTCCTTCCTGACGAACGGGAAAAACTACAGATGATCCAAGTCTGGGAACAGAATGGGGCAACTTGCCACAGCCAGCTCATTGAAGAACAACTCACCACAGCCAACTGATAGTGAGACAACTCGCTGCAGGACAATTTAACCATTCTACTTAATTCTTTTTTTTTAATTAAATTATATTTCCCCATTCATATTTCATTCTGTCCCTCCTTTCGCATCCTTTCTTTAGTGATTCTATTCCACCAGTTCTTTGATATTAGTGTAACTCAGTGAGTTTTCCTGCAGTGAGTTGGCTGTGGTGAGTTGACTAGGGCAAGTTGGCAGTGCCGAATTGTCATAGACCCCTCTGGGAAGGTAACAGCTCACAGCCTGTGAAAGACAAGCAATATGTCCATTTATATCACCCATCTCCTTAATCATCTCCTGCATTTATTTTAAGTAGCAGTTAAATCAGAGAGACAAGTAATTATTATAGAAAAGTTCATAGGATCCATCTGATTCCAAAGATTTTAGGGAATCTTTAAACAAGCATTCTTGAGTAAATGCATCTTCTGTATTTTTTGTTACTGTGTGAACTTCTGAATTCCAGCAGGAATATGTTGACTTGCATAAAATAGCATGAGCATGCCTGGGGTAAAACTGGGCATTCATCACCCTTGTGATATAGTAGACAAAATGTGCCAAACCTGGTACTTGTAAGTCTGTACACCTGGTCTATACATTTCCTTGTATATGAAAGGCTTGATTGGCAAAGTCATGATAAGCAATAGTGGTCAGTATCTATGGGACTATTAGATGCCTTTGGATTATGTTTTGCATAACACTGCTTAATTAAAAAGAGAATTGTATGATGAGGATATATGTATGTATGTATCTGAGCAAAAAACAAGCACACAAGACTAGATATAGGGATAATTCCCCGACTCTGCAATCTTACTTCTGCTTACTGCTTTCTTTTTAAGGCTGGTTCAGTTGGTCAGTTTATTACACATCTCACTTCATTTCAGCTGAAACAGTTTTGTTGACAAAAATGAAGTATGACATTACAGTATTGAGTGAATCTGGCAGAGAAACTGGTTGCTTAAGAAGGACACGAAAAAGACTTCCAATAACGTTTTGATGGTTAATAATAGAAGGAATTTGGAATGTTGTGTGTGTGTGTGCGTGCATCATTATTTTCCAAATGTAACAAATGTGTATTCAGTATAAGAAGGTTCTGTTTATAAATCTATTTACTGAAGGTTTTTATTTGTTGCTATATACCAACTGGCTGCTAATATCACATAAAAAGATACGATCAATACTTTGGAGCATTTAGGAGTCTAAATCAATAGAAGAGGTGATATGAATTTCACACATTGGGCCCATTCTAACTAGCATTTTAAGAGCTTGTCGTGACAAGTTTTTTCCTGTCACCGTTTATCAGTACCTGCATTTTAATGTTGTTTCTAAAGCCTGGATAGAATTTGAAATTTAGAAACAGCCTCTTTATAAAGCGTGGAAAGTTACAGTTCAAATATGAAATATAAATATCAGACTGCAGGTATACAGTAGACACCACAGTAGACACTGATGTTTATCTGGATTTGACCAATTATATGGGTTCCGTTCCTATCAACTTGAGATTGAGATGTTAAATCAGCTGAAAATGTCCACATGATATTTCATTTATTTCATATATAAAACACATGATTTAGGCTTATTCGTTTGGAGAGATGATACCTAGGTTTCTTCTCTATACTAATACATATTAATGTGGGATACCCAGAAGCATTTTCAATTCTGCATGTAAAATTTTAACCAGCAAAATCTGGTAGGAGGATCCATTTGTAAAACCGTACTTTCAGGAGTTATTACTGCTATACATTTTGAATAATAATGCTGTAGGATACTGTAGTGCTTGATTTCAGGAGTGAGAGGAACTAAATATTTAACAAGCCTGAGATATTTACACTGTGACTAAAAAATTTACTTGTGCATTTATGTGATAAGGCTTGCTTGGCACAAAAGTTTCAGACATCATGTCACACAATGCTAGACTAAGCAGACTTTTGAGTTGCTACATTTCTCAGTAAAAGGTAATATATTGACAGTGAAACTCAGGTTGTTATCACACTAAGGGAAGCATAGCTCATTCTAAAAAATATTTATGTCTTTATGTATCAAGAATGCAATATTTATTACCGGTATTTTATTTATTGGGTTTATAAAAGCTTTTATTATTTAGATTATGTATTTATTTATCAAATTTATATAGGTGCCCATCCCACCAGAAACGATTCTGAGCAGCATACAACAATTAGAATCACAATATAAAAACAATCATTACAAATATAGGCAATCATTATTAAACATTTAAAAATAATTAAGAATTAGAATATACAAGTGTTGTATATAAAGCTTTGTGAAAAAATTATTAAAACGTTCAACTACCTTTGAATAGGCTAGTGCAGAAACAAAATAACTGAGGTAGAGATTGTAACCATTCCTTTAGAAAAATAGGAATTACTGGCCTTTTGAAAACTTTCCTTCTTAATATTAGAAATTGTCTTTGTACATTTTTCTTCATATTTTATAAATATTTCATTAACATTAGGAGTATCTTTCTCTTGGTGAAAGCTTCTGTGCAACTAAACTGCAGGGATTCTCAATTTTTAAAAGTACCGTAATCATTTCTCTCTACATTTAAGTGAAACGAATTATTATTCAATTCTTTTCATGAAGCAGATTTTGCCTTCTCAAAAGCTGTCTGGAAGAGAATGGAGAAGAGGTCTATGGACTTCAGTCCTTTTGTACCAAAGTCAGAAAGGGAAAAATTGAAGTTCTTAACTCTTGGTGAGTTTCTCCATCTTAGCTATTTTTCTCAACAATACTTCCCACCTTTTACATAAATGGAGAGAAAAAAGCTTCCACTCAGGTGAAGAATGAAAGAGAGAGAGGAAGATGGAGGAAGAAAGGCTTGTACCAAAAATTTGGTCCAATGAAAATCATTGATAAGGGAAGACACTTCTTCCCTAGGTGCTAGGTGTTTTGCTGGAACAAAGCATAGCTTTTTTCTCCTTCTATATGAAAGATATTTGTGAAACAGCCACTTTGGAGTGACAGTACTAACATGGAAGATGGGAGATGGCAATCTTCTTCAGTTCCTATTCTTGAAATAGATGAGACTTTGAATGAGAGTATTCACAGCAAACTTTCCAACTATGAGGAAGCTGGAAAGCTATACTATTTTCAACCATTCCTACAGAGTAGTAGTTAAAAGCTAATGATATCTGTTAACATTTTTCATGGTAATATATGAAACATTAATATGCATGACAGTAGGTTGCAATTAACACGGGTTTTTTTTTTCTCAAATGCTGAGGACTGAAATCATTATACGGTTCTACATAGTGATGTGAATGTCTATCAGACCACTTCATAGAAGACATTAATTAAATATGGATTAGATTAGATAAACCATGTAAAAAGTAATTTGCAAGACTAAAGAAAATGCTGTTTTTCTTTCTACTGCCTTTCTGTCTGCCTATGGCATCCTCCTTTTGCTTTGTGGGCTGGTTTGTAATCCTCTTTAAATATACACAGTATCTGAACATGTTCCATCTCTTATCCTAACAGCTCAGACGGTCACATTCTATATAATTTTTGCTTGTAAGATATATTTTACAGATGAACAACTCCTATTACCATGTTCCTCCCAAAATAAGACTGGGTCTTATATTAATTTTTGCTCCAAAAGACACACTATGGCTTATTTTCCAGTTGGGGCTTATTTTTAGGGAAATATACAGTGGTGAAATGCTACCTGCTCGGTCCAGCAAGTAGGTAGCAGTGGCTGCCAGTGGTTTGGAGAATCAGTAGCAGCCGTAGCATGAGGCTCTGCCCACTTGCCCGAATGTCACAATTTCCAGTTTTTTTAACCCTGTACATATGTAAAGCCTTCTGCACATGCGCAGATGGTGAAAAAGTGTGTGCGACAGGGGTGCGCGTGTGCAAAGCGCCTACTTCCGAACCAGTAGGGAAGGTAAGTAGATTTCACTGCTGGAAATATGGGACTAAAATGTGTCCGCTTGGCTGACAATCTTAACCAGGACTTATTTTAGGAATAGGGCTTATATTACGAGCATCCTGAGAAATCATGCTAGGGCTTATTTTCCGGTTGGGTCTTATTTTCAGGAAAACACAGTATTTTCCTATTTCTTCAGTCCTTATAAACTTTTTTTTTTTAATGGCAGCACTGGCCTAAGGTAGCAAAAATGATGTCAAAAGTGATATTTCCATATACAAGCTTTGCCTCCCTGGCTTTGCCTTCTAAACTAAATTCACCATTTCCACACTAACATAGGAGTTCTCAAGAGTCCCTTTTAACTGGCTAATGCTCTCCTTTACACTGCTAGTAAAGAGTGCAAGAAATAGCAGGAAACTAGTGTTCAATCCCAAACAAAAAACATCAAATGGATCATTGTATGAGGGTCTTACTCTCATACAGTGCCTAACAAATGCCACTTAATTCAGTAGAAATGTTCCTTCATATTCACAGTATCTGGAATTCCAAATTTTACTTCTTTCTCTGAACTTTTATTTCTTTCCATCCTTTTTTACAGTTTTCAAGTGAAAAAGCTATGTACTTCTCTGAAAGTAACTCTCATGAGTTTCAAGCAACTTACTGTATTTCTGAGTAGGCAGAGATAGACTGTGTGTAGAATTTTGAATTATTCCATTGCAATTATTGTATATATTCAGAAAAAAACCCAAAATATTACTTCAAGCAGCTATTATTCCCAGTGCTCTTTTCTCATTGCTTTTACTGTCCTGTCACATTATTTTCCCAATTAACTTAAAATAAATCTGTAGACATTATTGTAAATTCCCATAGGATTTCCTGCATGTAGTCTTGTGTCCAGGCCTAGAGACAAAACAGTGAAATCCAATTGAGTCAAATCCTTTATTTGCTTATATCTAATAGAACTTTGCCAAACTAAAGTCTCAGCTGTGTAGGATTAGAGATGGAGTAGTGGATAGGCACTACAGTGTCCCTGTACTCAGTTGTAAGGGCAAATGATCATGTAGGTGCTGGCGATCAGAGCTTCAAAATAGGCTCATTGAGAGGTCTGTCATGGCTGTTAAATGACTGTTCATATCTTGAGAACTACCTATATTCAGTGTCTTTTATCAATTCCACCTTGTAACTCTGTGGACTCAGGCTCTTGCTATTCAATGCCAGATCATCCTGTATAAAATACTACTTTTCCATGGATGAGATCAGAGGTGGGTTCCTACTGGTTCGGACCGGTTCTACCGAGTAGGTACTAGGCTGCTGGTGATGTTACAGAGCCGGTTCTGCTCCGTGGCCACCGCCATCTTTTTTTTCTTTTTCTTTTTTTTGTAAAAACATTTTTTTTGAATTTTCTTCTTCTTATGCGCATGCGCAGAACCTGAGTTTCTGGCACTGCATATGCATCGTCATCTTGTTTTCGGCCTTTTTTGGGGGGATTTTTCAGGGTTTTTTTCTACTGTGCATGCGCACGCCCACGAGACACACACGAGCCCATGTGGCATGGGAGGCAGCGAACTGGCGGCGAGGTAAGTTAGAACCCACCCCTAGATGAGATGGCTAAACCTATGTATATTATTGAGATCTGGATGGGCATGGAGCGAAAGGGGTCACCCTCTTGGCAATGGCCCCACCTAGATATTATGACATCAACTGTGTCCCTGGATCAGAGGCAGAAAAAGGAATGTCATCTAGGTCCTCGGACATTTTGGAAGCTTTCGAAAGCATTCCTTCACAGTTAGCTAGATCCTATTTATAAAGTTGGAGGACAGATGGGATTACCGCTTTGCTTTTAGCCTCCCTGCTGCATAGCAGCTTCTGTTTCACAACTGCTCAAAGCTGCGACTGGCTTGATGGTGGACTTTCCCAGATTCACAGTCCTGGGAGACTTTAATCTGGGTACAGAGATGGAAACAGCTTGAGAGCTCATGGCTAACTGGTCCCCATGGGTCTGCCATATGTCATGGAGGGCCTGACGCATGAGAAAGGCTCCACGGGTTAGATCTTGTTTTCTTGGCTCCTGCCTAGATTAAAAGAAATGAATAGATGCTGACCATAGTAGTCCTCTCTTAACAACCATTCATTTAGCAATCATCCAAAGTTAGGACAGCACTGAAAAAAGCGAACAGGTGTAGAAGCTTCTTGGATGAAAAGCAAAAGGTCTTCAAAGAAAAACCAGAAAGTCCAACTGTCTCTTGATAAAGCCCCTTTGGGACAACCATGAACTGGATGACTGAGAATCTCCATAGTAGCTGAAAAAAGTAACTTACTTACAAACCCTTGCACTTAGGATGGTCACAGTGTCCATGTGGCCAAATGGACGCTTGTCAATCAGCTCACACTTATGACATACTACACTCATGTGGTTGCCATTTGTGAGCTGGCCAGGCAGCTTCCAACAAACTAAGTCCTTAGGGAAGCCAGCAGGAGGTCTCAAGTGAAATTCACATGGTGTGTCACTTAATGGCCGCAGCAAAAAAAAGGTCATAAAAATTAGGTGTGGTCATGTGTTGCCCCACTTAATAACCATACCATTTGATAACCATAACACTTAACAATGAATTTTCTAGTCCCTCTTGTGGTTGTAACGACTACCTATAAATCATTCTGGTTTTTTTTCTAACTTGAAGTGAATTTGTTGATGCAAAACTAGTTTTCTATTTGTTTATGTGATGATCATTTGATAATTTATCTGTATTACTTAAACTATTTTGTAAATGTTTCCACGGCAAAGCAATTTGTTGGAGGCAGTATATAGAAATTGCTACTATAAAAGTGTTTTCTAAATTGCTTTGCTTGTAGCTACAAAAGCTATCATAAAGAGTGATTCTACATACTGGGCTTCAAAAACACCGGAACAGCCACAGAGCAGAAAGAGTCAACTGACTTTATGATTTAAGAGCAGGCTGAACCCACTTGTGGAACAAAATTATAAGCTTCAATAAACATGCAAAATATAATGCTACAATCTCCTAATGACCCGAGCAAGTTGGCAGATTTATCACTTCTTAGACTTTATTTCAAGGAGAGGGGGAAAAAAGACAGAAAAGAAATAAAATGGAAAGATAATTATAGTCTTTTCATTAAAAAAAAAAAAAGATCTTCATAGTTTATATTTTTGTTGCAGTTTTAAATAAAGTATTATTGATAGATGTATCAAATAATATGACAGATTTACAAAGATTATGGACAATTATTAATTTCTGGCAGTTGGAATTGTGATTGCTGGGCATATTTAAGAACTGGAACACATAAAAATAGCATTCACTTTGTCATGATAAGTGTCAGACTGTATTTGTTTTTTTTGCCTAATAAGATATAAAAGGAACACTTTGTTTATACAAGTGACAACAAACAATTTAATCTTTTTTTTGTTTAAAAACAATCGTATTTTTTCATCCAAGAAATATATTTTGTTGAAACAATAAGAACAATCTTCTTTAAAATCTAATGTATGTATTAAACTCAAATTAATTATGAGACTTCTGTGGACTGATAAGATAGGATCAACATATTTGTAAATTTTTGATTTGAATAAAAATTTGAAAACCTACCTAATCAACACATCTGGACAAAAATGCAGATGATTGCTAGGTGTCAGTAAAGAGATACAAAAAAGAAATATAGTATCTAATCAAATATTGCTTGAATTTCCTTCATCTTCTCAGCTTTCAGCTTCTTTAATGTGGAAGGTAGTGACGCTTAAATTTGCTCCTTTTTACGCTAATGGTATCTTTATATCAGTATAACTAGTATCATTATTAAATTTATATGAAATATGTTCAATCTATTTGTATCTTCTCTTAAGAAGGATGATATACAAATATACAGGTTTACTGTTTTTTAATAGCAATGTTGAGTGATACGAATGTTTGGGAAAAGAGACCCCTCAGAAAGCACTTGACTGTTAGTACTTCATCCTGACTATTGTGTGTTATGTCTCTTGTGTGATCTAAATGCAAGTATGTATTTTAAATTAGAAGACTTATAAATTTTATTGATTTTTTCTCTCTTGACCAGTAACAAAATATTGATCCAAATTTAATTTCAGTTTTTCAACAGTCAGAAATGTTACTGATCTTAACTAAGGTATCTAGATTATTGATGTTTCTTCCTCCAATTTTAAAACCATTGTCATATTCATCCAATCCAGCATCCCTTGAGATGCATTTAGCTTATTGGTCCAATTAATCAGGAGATAGTATGTAACCTTACCTTATTCTGCCATATTCTGTCTGGACTGTGACTTCTTGTCCAGTGTATAAACTTTTCATGACAATAATTAAATGCTCTGGGATGCTCTTATTTTTATAAAAACGTCTCACATATTCACAGAATTGGCCTAGTAGAAAGCTTTTCTATAATCCCTAAGTCTTAAACACTGTTTAATCAACTGTATCAAATCTGTCCAAAAGTTCTGGGGATAAGTAATCCCTCAAATACTTAGGTATTATATTATTTATATAGGTAATAACTAGCATTTTGAATTGTACCATGGAGCTTACCAGTAGGGATGTAGTTAAAAGAAGCAAAGGTATTAAATGCTTCTGTATTTTGGATCAGCTGCAGTGGGCAAGTACTTTCAAGGGCTGTGCCATGTAGAGAGCAAATGTAAGAACCAACACATGACATCTGTAGAGATTCTCAATCATGCTTGTCTCAAAGGTGCTTTTTCAGGAGGCAATTGGACTTTCTTGTTTTTTCTTTTGAAGATGTTTCG
>JANHFT010001846.1:106192-121702 GCA_032467955.1 Pseudoxenodon macrops | reverse complement strand
ATGAAAAAGAGAGAGAAACAAACGAGAGAGAGATGGAAATGAGACAGAACTGGAGGAAGAGAATGAGAAAGAGGGAAAAGAGAAGGAAACAAATGAGAGAGAAGGGGAAGAGCAAGGGGGGAAAAAGAAAGAAAGAAAAAGAAAGAAAGAAAGAGAAAGAAAGAAAGAAAGAAGGGAGAGAGGAAAGAGAGGGAAACATAATAGAGAAAGGGAGAGAGAGAGAAAGAAGGAGAGGGAGAAGGACCGGGGGAGAGAGAGAGAAAGACCCATTTCCTACAGAAAACACCAGGAGTCACAAAATCTGGATAGATGTGGCTGGGTGGGATCATGTGACTAGGTGGGAGTGATGTTGAGTTGGCAATGCTCACCCAGGTTTTGTGGCTCCTGGTATTTTCTTTTCTGTGGGAAACAGGTCCAAATGGCTGTTTGAGTGTTTAAGGTTGCAGATCCCTGTAATAGGCTATTTTCTAAAGCTAACGTTTATGAGTTTTTTCCAGTTGCTGAAAAAAATGACTTTCAACAGGCAAGTCTAGTGTCAAGAAGGCATTACAAGAATGGGCAATTATGAAATATTCACACTATTTTTGAAGGAGAGATAAAGGGATTTATAGGTTGAAAAAATATTTTAATTAAATTAAAATTTGTAAAGAGGCCCGATTTATAGCAACTCCGAGTGGTATGTGATAGAAACAACAAAATTAATAGCAACTATAAAACAAAGATAATGAATCATGGAGAAGGATTAAAAAACAACACTCTCAACATGCAGCATTTTACCAGCCAACCAGCCAACTCAAAGTCTGAAGGGAGAGGAGTTTTCAAGGGGGTATTTGAATGAGATGAGCCCAGGTGCGTATAAATTTCACCTTCCCTGACAGCCACCCCTCAGATGTACACTACAAAGGCAATTCCGACCCAGACGAAGCCTCCAAATACGAAGGGAACGTCAGCCGTCTCAGGGCATTCCATGAAAAACAAGGACAACCAGGAAAAATTTCCCTCAGAATCCCTGCCTTGGGTGCGGAGGGAACCATCTCCATTTCAAAATGGCCATCTGTCGCTGATGCGGAAAGAGAGGTCATCTATCCAAGGTATGCTGCGCTATCCTGCCAGCTGTCAATCACCCACCTGCTGAACGTCCTTACCTCAGATGGACAGACAACAAACTCCCAAGACCGACACAAGACTGCTTCACCATTTCCCATGATCAATTCGTACACGAAGAAGCTGTCAGCCACTCATCATCAGGATCCAGCAATAAACTTTACCTCAGCATTACTATAGAAGGTGCCCCATGCCAGATGGAAGTGGACACCGGTTCTGCCAAGTCGATCATGTCTTGGAACACCATCAAGCTTTTAGTGCCAATCATAAAAAAACCGACTTACAAAACTGTGATATGAGGCTCAGAAACTATCAAGGAAAACCCATCCCTATTCTGGGCATGGGACACTTCAAGGTACAAAATTCCAAATTTAATGGACCACTGCCTCTCATCATCATGGATGGCTCCCTGCCCAGCTTACTAGGACTGGACTGGTTCCAAGATCTCGAGCTCAGTATGTTCGGCATCCATGCAACAGTTTCTGATGATTTCCGTCAATTAACCGAAGAATTCGCTGATGTCTTTGACAGCTCCTTAGGTAAATATAAGGGACAAGCCATTTCATTCAATCTAGACCCTAACGTAGCCCCTATACGGTTAAAGCCCAGAAGGGTGCCCTTTGCGCTCCGCCATAAAGTGGACGAGCTGGATAAGCTGATAGCGCAGGACGTACTTGAACCTATAGATTACTTTAATTGGGAAATCCCTATCGTAATTCCCCTAAAAGCTGATGGGTCAATCAGAATCTGCACTGATTATAATGTTCCCTGAACAGGGCTTTGCAAGCGCAACCTTACCCTGTCCCGGTGGTCCAACATCTCCTCCATTCCTTAGGCCAAGGTAACATTTTTGCAAAACTAGATCCTGCACAGGCTTATCAGCAGCTGCCTGCGGATGATGCCACAGCAATGGCTCAGATCATTGTCACGCATCGGGGAACCTTCAAATGCCGGCACCTCCAATTTGGAGTGAGTGTGACCCCCAGTATTTTCCAGAGTTTGATGGAGCAGATGCTGCAAGGTATCCAAGGCGTTGTCCCTTATTTCGATGACATTCTCATATCTGCTAGGAACCATTCTGACCTCGTTAACAAACTGCATTCCATTTTAACTCAATTTCGGAATGCAGGACTTAAAGCAGGAAAAGTGCAAGCTGGGTGTCACTGAGGTAGAATTTCTAGGATTCCTCATTGATAGCAAGGGAATCCACCCCACACCTTCGAAGGTACCACCATTAAGCAGGCACCAACCCCCAAGAATAGAGCCGAACTACAGGCTTTCCTGGGGCTTCTTAATTTTTATGCTATATTTTTGCCCCATAAGGAATCGATTGCTGAACCACTTCACCGATTATTAGACATTAAACCATCGTGAGTATGGGGCCGGCGAGAAGCTACTGCTTTCGCTGAAATCAAAGATCTCCTAATGTCCAATGGGAGGGCATAGTACAGTATAATGACAGTATGCCCCTGGGTCTTGCTTGTGATGCCTCCCCTTATGGCATTGACGCTGTCCTCAGTCATAAGTTGCCCAACGGCACTGAGGCTCCAATCGCCTATTACTCAAGGACATTGTCGCCCACCGAGCGCAATTACAGCCAGTTAGATAAGAAGGCCCTGGCTGCAGTAGCAGGAATCAAATGATTCCACAACTGCCTTTATGGCCATTTTTTTTACCTCATTACTGATCACAAGCCCCTCCTAGGCCTGTTATCTGATAACCGTCAAACACCGTAAGTCCTCTCCCCATGTATATCACAGTGGACGGTATTCATGGCTGCCTAAAACTACCATTTGTCATACCAGCCAGGGAAAGGTTTAGGGCATGCCGACGCTTTAAATCGCTGCCTTCTCCCTGAGACCGGCTTAAATCCAGCCCCTAGCTGTGATATCCTGTTGATCGAAGAATTACCAGTCCCATTGACTGCAGCAGATCTGGCCATCCACACGGTCAAACATAGAGTCTTATCCCAACTTCGGGACTGGGTACTTAGGGGATGGCCTCTGGAATTGGTGACTGCCGAATTCCAGCCCTACATTAACAGGCAACATGAGCTGTCTGTTCAGAAGGGTTGCCTGCTTTGGGGCAACCGAGTTCTTGTTCCCCCTCCGTTGCAGGCGCCAATTTTAAACTGCCTGCATGAAGCACATCCTGGCATCATTAGAATGAAGGCGCTAGGACGTAGTTACATCTGGTGGCCAGGGCTGGATAAAGAAATTAGCGATTGGGAGTCCAGATGCCAAGACTGCCAGCAGTCCCGACCAGCATCTCCTACCGCACCCATTAGGGAATGGGAAAGCCCAAAGCTACATGGTCATGAATCCATGTAGATTTTGCTGTCCCATTCATGGGGCCTATGGACGCTTATTCAAAATGGGTGGAAGTAGATGTCATGACGTCCACCACCACTGAGGCCACCGTAAAAGTTTTGCAAAAACTATTTGCCACTCACGGACTACCTGACATATTAGTTTCGGACAATGGTCCGCAGTTTGCCTCAGTTCCCTTTCAAACGTTCCTTGCATGATTTGGAATCCGCCACGCCAGCCCCTACCACCCAGCCGGAAATGGCCTGGCTGAACGAACCCTCCACTCGGTCAAAGAAGGGTTAAGCAGGCTAGGTCCCGGGGATTTGCACTAAATGATGTTTAATTTGCTTATGGCCCAACATGTAACCCCATGCCATATTACAAACCAGAGCCCAGCAGAGCTTTTGATGGGTTGCCAGCTCCAAACGAAGCTGGACCAGCTCCACCCTAACTACGCTGCTGAACCCACTTCAACCATTGCCACCCAGGGGCGAATCTTTGCCACAGGGGATGCAGTGTATGCCATGAACTTTGGAACTGAACCTTGGTGGGCCTCAGGGCACATTAGAGGAATAACTGGACCCTATTCTTATAGAGTCAAACTCCCAGATGGTTGAAT
Source organism: Pseudoxenodon macrops (assembly GCA_032467955.1). Classification (NCBI taxonomy): domain Eukaryota; kingdom Metazoa; phylum Chordata; class Lepidosauria; order Squamata; family Pseudoxenodontidae; genus Pseudoxenodon; species Pseudoxenodon macrops. The sequence continues at coordinate 117,670 of JANHFT010001846.1, read as the reverse complement.
ATGGTGCCAACATGTCAACCAACTACGAAGGAGGACACCATGTCAACTTGCCACGTGTGCCCAGTCTGTTTCTGTAACAGAAAAGACTGATATAGGCCGCCCCGCACAATACGACCTTTTGCCTATACCACTAACCACCATGTTCTCGTCAGCAGACTTACCGAGAGAGGAAGGCCTGTTGCCAACAAAGCGTCCAGCGAGCGGAGACATAGTGCAGTCGCAGGGAGTTCCGTAGGCACAGCAAATACTACCTACTCCTGTGGCTGACTATCCAGCACTGCGAAGGTCGGGGCAGAGCCACCGCCCTCCTTCGTATCTAGCAGACTATGCATGTGCCTTACTGGAAGAAAGGGGTGTTATGTTCTAAAGACACCACGCAGCATGCTGATGAAGCGCTCGCTCTGATTGGCTGTCAGAGAAGCTATTTGCAAGGTGGGAGATTGCAGCTGCCCTATTGGTTGGATTGGCTGGCTGGCCGCATATAAAAGAGCTGTCAGACAGCTAGTTGTTGTTAATTCTGAAGTTGCCTTATTCTCCTGTTAGCTCATTAGCACTAAAGGTTGTTATGACAGAAACAACCGTCTCGACTCAGTTATTGACAACACACGCTTAGTGTATGATAATTTCATTAATGGGACCCAAAGCATGCCAAGTCTACAAGACATAATGGGCAGATGCTACAGAAGATAGATGGTCCCTCAAATATCCAGACTCGTGGCCATGAAAGGCTATGAAGATGATAACCAGCACTTTGAAATGCACCTGAAATGTACTAGTAACCAGTGTAGCTCACAAAACAGTAGTGTTGCACAGTCACGCTATGGCATGGTCATCATTTCTTATTCCACTGCATTCGCTACAAGCTGCAGCTTCAAATGGTCCTCAAGGGCAGCCCTCCGTAGAGCGCATTGCAATTGTCCTTGTGCAAAGTGATGAAAGCATTAATTATAGTTTGGAGTGCATTCAGATCTAAAATTGGGTGCAGGTGATACATATCATGAATCTGAGTGAAAGCCTCTCTGGCCACTACTACAGGAGCTGTGGGTCTACCCCCAAACCGTACATCAGTCTCAAATAGGGAAGTGAGGTTTCAGTTACAAGTGGTCCAAGCACCCAAACCCACTTGGTTGACCTTGATTCTGTTCCTTCTTATCCAGCCACCTGCCAGCCTATATAAAAATTGCCCAAAATTATTGGATCCATCAACAGCTACACATGGCCCACAGATTGACCACCTACTCTAGAATCTCATGATTTAAAGAAGGCTATATTGGACACAATCCAGAATAATATTTGCCCAGAAAGAGAAAATATTTTTATAATGGTATCATTATAAAAATATTTTTATAATAGTCTTTCCTAACACTGAGATAATAGGCTCATACCATCATGTTCCTATTGGCAATTCACATGTGGTGTTCTGTGTCTGTTAATAGAAACTATATATTCCTATCTTCAGAGAAAATTACTCAATTATGCAGTCCATTCAGACCTCTGATCATCAACCTTGTTGCTTGTATTTGACATAAGTAGATTCACCCTCATCAAGTCAGCTATTGATTTAAGAAAAAAACTCATGGAGAAAAGTTAGATGTCATTCCTGGATTTGATGAAATAGAAATAAAACTGATTGGCATAAACATATTTATCACATTGCATTATTAAATCTAGAGCAATTTATCAACTCGTTATGCTAAACAGGAATGTGGAAATAAGCAGAGCTGCTACAAAATGATGCTACTGACCAAAAGAAATCACCATCAGTGGTATCAAACCACCATCAGTGGTATCAAAGCACTAATCCAGCAAAACTAAACTAAAAGATATCATGCTTTCACTTATGGCTACAAAACTATATATATGATTTGTATATGATTTGAATCTTGATAATCCATCCATTGGAAACACTGTCAACTTAGAATTTGTGCTCAAAGCTGCAGGCCTATAATTGTACATAACACACAGCAGGTTTCTTAGACAACATCACTGCATAGAAACATTTTCTCAATAGACTGATCATTTATATTAATAGAATTTGTTATGTTTTAGACTATTCTAAAAGGCTGTTTTTTAATCAAGGAAGAGACAAACTGAACCTACCCTCAAATGTGTTCTCCAGCTAAAGTGAAGTTTTCTAATGAATAACAAATAATACCAGTGCTGTGGGTGTGCTAATTATGGGAATTATAGCAGGCATAAAGGGGAAAATGTAGTCCTTCTGGGTTTTTAATGAAAAAATATATTCCAGAGGAGGAGTTTTATTTAGTTCTGCATCAGAAGGGAGGAATATATTATTCCAGTAATCTTATAATTATCAGCACTCATCCTCCTTCCTACCTGAAGGTATTTACGTTTTTAGTATGCTCTTTAATTTATTAGATTTCAAGAACGGTTGATTTAACGCTAATTTTTGTTTAAAGTTTTAAATTGTTTTTCAGTACATTACGCTGACTAGTACATTGCAAAAGTGAGAAGAGCTAATGGTGTAGGATTTGAAAGTGCCCTATTGGGGGCATATGGAGTTCTTGTAATAAAATGTTTTTAAAAAGCAATGCTTTCATATTTCATAGGTGAAAAAATGAGTTCTAGAAGATACAAGCATCACATTACAATATTAGGGTTATAAATTCCTAACATAGTGTGTGTAAAGTGCCCTTGCACTTATGTTTAAAACCACATTCATTAAAATAGGCTGATACTTCTTTTTCTTCCCCTTAGAATTTCTACAAAGAGATTGAAAGAGAAGAAATGTACATAAGGTTTGTAAATATGAACTTTATTAGACATTATTTAAAAAATAAATACACAATTTTACATTTACACAAATGCAGCAAAAGCAGATCCTTTATTCGTATATCTGCAAACAGTATTGGTTAGACTAGGGCTGTGTGCAGTATGGATCCTATTATTATATCATATAATTACATTTTAAGCAGCATACTTAGAGGAGACACTTATTCAGACTATATAGATGTGTAATTTCAAGATTTGCTTTCACACTTCTTTTTCCTCAGCAGGTGCAATTTATTAATTTAGTTTTCCCAAATATTAATGTTGATTCCTGACAGGGTTACCATGTACCTTTGCTCCTATCCCTAACCCCATCCTGCCACGTTGTTCTTTTAACACTTCCCACTGTCTTTTGAACTATCAATGTGTGGTTAAGTTTTCTTCATTGTAATGGCTTTATGATTGTTATTTTTTTGCTCCTTTCTGTGGTTGCAAGAGCTTATTTTTTTAGCTCCTGGCCCTTTCATTTGTTTTTGTTTATCACTGATTTAATTTGTTTCTTAACAGGGAAAGGGGATGTTAATTACCAACCACCTTTCTGCGGCAAGAACAAATGCTCATTGCTTTTTTATTATTATGTTTTATTATCATAACTGCATTCTTGCATTCTCCAATGGATATTAAAATCCTCTTTCCCCAGGTTATAATTCTAATTATCAAAAGATTGTAAAAGTACCATCTGATTATTTGCTTTTAAGCAACTCTTTAATAATATCCAGAACCTCTTTGAGGTAGTATCTTTCCTCCATTTGAAGCTTTCATTTTGATCATTTACAACTCAAAATGTAACCTATTCAGAATGACAGAAATTACAGAAATTTTCTGTAATTCTGTATAAGTGTAGAAAAGGACAAAGCTACATATACAGGTTTCATTAGTTTAAAACTGGAGCAAAGACAGTGGATTTAGCACTTCATTACATCAGGAAGGAAGTTTTTTCCTTCTTTCTTTCTATTAGTTATCTTGGTAACTTCTACTCCCATGACAATAAGTTGTTATTTTTAACATGCATTAGCATCATTAAAAAATATCCTTTAATGTGAATAGCTGCACTGGAAGGAAATATGGAATTGTATGACTTTCAAGTGCAGCTGAATAGAAAGTCTTAAAATTGCTCTCTCCATGCTTTCCTGCTCTCCCACATATTACAGTCACCATCAAGATCCTAATATAATATGCAATCATGCCCAGGTAGAAAGGTGTTATATATGTTTCTGAGATGTAAGTTCTTTGAAGTAAGCTAAATAAATATGTAAGTATTTATTTTATATATTTATTACACATGCTTCTATGGGGCTTCAACCTTCCACAAGAGCCCGAAGATCTATCTCTGCCAGTTAACCTGAGGCCTCAAGGGGGAGTACCATGCTGGGGGTGGTTGATGGACTAATAGTGGGTCCCATTTTCCCCTGCGCATCTTTCTCCCTCCCCTCCCATCTTTTAATTATACTTTTGTATTGTTATGGTTTTACCGCTTTTAATGTAAGCTGCCCAGAATTGCCTCGCAACAAGATTAGGGGTGGGGGGGGAGGGGCAAACAAAAAAAACAAATAGTATGATTCTGGTTTATATATAAAATGCATATGGAACTAAATAAAAATAAAATAATACAATTACTTTCAATATCTTCATAAATGACTTAGATGAGGGAATAGAAGGGGAATTTAGCAAATTTGCAGATTGGGTGGCCAATCCAACTGCCAATCAGCTGCTTGTGCTAAATCAGGCTGTGCTGAAGCTGACCACACTGTTTGCTGTTTGCTGCAAGGAGGCAAATTGCTGGGAGGCAGAAGCCGAAGGGTGGAAGCTGGCGGGTGGGCGGGGACTTGGCAACATTCGCTGTATAAGACTTTCAGACATTTCTACCCACTTTTTTGGGGGGAAGTGTGTCTTATACTCTGAAAAATATGGCATATACTGCTTTACAATGCTTTACAGCCTTCCCTAAGCAGTTTACAGAGTCAGCATATTGCCCCCAACAATCTGGGTCCTCATGATAGCAGTGTTCCAGTATTTGAGAGGCTGCCACAAAGAGGAGTGGGCAATTTATTTTCCAACGCACCAGAGGACAGGACAAGAAACAATGGATGGAAACTAATCAAGGAGAGAAACAACCGGGAATTAAGGAGAAACTTCCTAACCATGAGGATAATTAACCAGTGGAACAGATTGCCATCAGAAATTGTGGGTGCTTCATCACTGGAGGTTTTTAAGAACAGACTGGACAGTCACTTGTCTGAAATGGTATAGGTTCTCCTGCTTGTAAAGGGAGCTGGACTAGAAGACCTCCAAGATCCCTTTCAGCTCTATTCTGATTGTGACTCTGATTCAAAATTATCAACACTATCAAATATATGAATAACAATAACACACACTAAGGCAACAATAGTAATGTTATCAGCATAAATATAGCAATAGCATTTAGACTTATATACCACTTCATGGTACTTTCCTAGTGGTTCACAAATGTCAGCACATTACTCCCAACAATTTGGGTCCTCATTTTAATGATTTCGGAAAGATGGAAGGCTGAGTCAACTTTGAGCCAGTCAGGATTGAACTGCTGGCAGACAGCAGAGTTACCCTGCAATACTGCTTTCTAACCATTGCGCCACCAGGGCTCCTAAATTTAATAAACATAATCCATAAATATAATTGCTGCTTTCATAAAAATCATATTTTTATATGTTGGAGTGGATTCTTATTTATTTTCAAAGGTAGCAAAGAAGTTCTTCTTGTTTCTTTGGAATTACTTTTCAAGGAAATAATGTTAGGCTCAAAAATAGAAATTTTCAGTTATATACTTGTCAAAATGATATTTTGAGCCTTTTCAGAAAATCAGTGTTTTTAAAAAAAGACTCTTTCAACCATGGAAAATATAACTTTATGAAATGCATTATTCATATAATTGCTGACTTCTTTTGAATGCCAGATACTAAGTATTATTTGATTTGAAATATGAGATTTAAAAAACATATTAATTTTATTTCATATTTCAGCATTTAGAATTATGGGATCCTAAACCATAATGATTCTGAAATATTGTTGAAAATTATATTTTATTACTTTAGGTATTTGTACAAACTTTGTGACCTGCACAAAGAATGTGATAACTACACTGAAGCCGCCTACACATTACTTCTCCATGCAAAGCTTCTTAAGGTATATACTTTAAATACTTTTAATCTTGAAGGTTTAGAATTTAAGATGCAAAATTTCTCCTGAAATAAATAATACCTGCATACAAAATACACTGAATATTTTATAAGAATGTAACAGAAAGGTAGGATATAGAATTGTTACTGTATTTTTGCCTAAAATTTAGTTTAAAGTGAATCACCCAAGGACCTGTGGTGGAAGCAATGACAAAGTACCCCAAGTGAATAACCGAAAATATCAGTACAGATTGTTAACCACGATGCGATTTATCATCCATCCTGGATTCAGCATGGGGCACGTTTCACCATCCTTATTAGTGTGGCCTTAAAGATGCCTTACTTTTTCCAGCATTTGCATGATAGCTATGTGGAAAATATGTGTTTGAATTAAGGAGATGTGACATGATGCAACCATATGTCACTGCTCTGTTGACACTTCCTTAATGCCTTCTTAACACATGTTTTTCTGAATCAAGTGGCTACCATGTGAACCCAGGGAAAGTCAAGACTTCTTTAAGGTTATGCTGATAGCCGTGCTAGATCTGAAACATCTTTCCCGCTTTGGATCCAAATATTGCAAGTAAGATATTGGAACTTATAAGCAATATTCCAAGTTTATCTTTATAGATTGCTACCTGCTTCGTTTTCTTCTTCAATTGTTTCCCCCCCCCCTTTAGGTAGCAGACTTTTTAGCACTGCAGGGTGACTTGTTACTACCCTTCTCCAAATATCCCAGTTTTTGAAGAATAAGGATACTTCAAAATACGAGAAACTGTTTGCAACATGAGCATCTCTTGATATTTGCCTTGAAGTATCTTTAAATGTAACTTGGTAGAAAAATAAATCATAATAGTTCTTCCCGTTTCTATAATGATCAAGGGGTGGGAGATGATTTAGATAAGTCTTTGTAGCTATAGCTGTATTCTTGCAATTCGCCCTTCCACTCCTTTATAATTACTTTCCAATGCTATTAAGTCAACTAAATTTTTCTAAGAATGATGATATGTATAGCTAGAAAACCCATTCTTTAATATTTGTACTTCGTAGTAAGATTAAGTTTCATAATCTTCCATATGCATGTGCACACATAGATACACACACAGTTTTAAAAGATAATGAAATATTTTCTTCAAATAAATCCTCCTTTTTTTCTCAATCTGGTGTGTATGTATGTATATATATACTGTATATGGCAAGAAAGATAGATAGATAGATAGATAGATAGATAGATAGATAGATAGATAGATAGATGAATACAGTAGTAAAAATAATTTCATTATCTTTTAAAATGGTCAGATGGGTCATCTGAATGTAGATTGTCCTAAGCATTTTTGACCATCAGTATGCTAATGTGCTAACTAACCCTTTGGGTAAATTAATAGTAAACAAATTACTTTTGAAAAGATAAAGAAAGCGAAGTTGTGTGGTTCATTTTCTCCCTGAAAACAAGTGTTCCTTGCTGATTGAAGGCATCCATAAATGGAACAGGGAGGATATAATATTTGAAAACTTTTCTCATTTCCTTCTGTTCCTCAAGCCTTTCAGTATTCTCTAAACTTTAGGCTGAATCTGGTAATGCACAAAAAAAACTGCAGATGAGGAACTAAGAATCACTGTATAATCTGCATACTTCAGTCACCTTTCATTGTGCATCTATCACAAAAGGGGTCATTCTGGTATAAAGCTGAATCATCCCTATAATATTGTTTGCATGAATATGTAGGCCAGATTTGTGCTTATATATCATAGGATCTCCAATTGCCTTAAAATACTTGATTGGTTCCTATTGGATAGCATTATTTTTATTCCTTTCGGATCTTCTTACAGATACATGCTGAATCACAAGGGTCTGAGAGGGAATTAAATTCTACATTTGCACAAGTAAAGCACAGAACTTCTTGTGACTCTGGATTCATGCTGCATAGTTGGGAGTTCTGTGCAAATGGAGGTGCATGTATTATAAGGATATAATACATGTGGATCATGTTATATCCCTTTCCTCCATTTCAAATTTTCAAACTTCCCAGTAACCAGCTGAATGTGGCATTTGTGCATTTCTATGAGGCAGAAAGACCATTTCTTTCTATCAGCATTTAAATGTAATATTTGTTTGCTGGGCAATATTCTAAGTGGTGACCATCCTAATGTTTGTAAGCCATGTTAAAAACATACAAATACCATACGGTATTTGGAAAAAAAGCATCCATTTGTAACATCATGTTACTGATCTTAATGATGAAAACGATTTTCTGATGGATTTATGGTTCATTTTAAAATGATTGATATGAGCCATGCTAGTCTGTGATCTGTTTTGATATTATATAAGAAATATGTTTCAGGGGGGAAAAATAGAGACAAAAGATAGGTTATAGGACAGAGCATCTTTAAATAAGAAGAAAATGAAAGAACAGCTGAATTATGTTAAATGTAAGAAAATGTCAGTGTAAGACCTGAAAAGGTTTACAGTAAATTTGTAAGACCAGTGCAGAGACATTTTTCAGTCGATGTACCCATCTTCTCTAAAATTTCTTGTGATTTTATTATAAAAAAGAAAATGTCAATGACATTAAGGTCAGGCTTAAAGGATAAAGCTGTCGCCAAACAGCTTTTATTAAAACTGTGAGTTTTCTAATTGTTAATGAGAAATAGATTATTTAAGGAAAGAAAATACAATAATGTGCAGGTAATCACAGATAAGAAGATCTCTATCTACTGTACTTCATTTAACATTTCCTCAGAATGTGGTCCATCTGTTTCCAGAAATTTAGGACTGCCACCTAGCCTAAGTTCCTGGTAAAGTTATAAACTTTAAAATAACAGAACATGAGATGTTTTGCGTGTTTTGTTTTGTTATGAATAGCATGTGACATTTTGTTTTGGCTGGAAAGAGTAGTGAGTCACAAGGCAGCTGACATGGACAATTTTTAGCTTGCGCCCAGAGTACCAAACAAATGACAAGTGGGGGAGGGGAATCCCCATCAAAATATGTTGAGTAGCAAATTTGTCAAATTTCAGAGCAGTCAAGCATCAAGTTGTCACTATATTTACTGTTAGTGTGGGTTTTTTATGGTTTTTAAAATATTTGTGGGTTTCATATGTGGTCTTACCTGTCCGCGTGCTGCTCAGAATCGCCTTTGGTGAGATGGCAGGTATATAAACTTGATTGATAAATAAATAAATAAATAAATAAATACATTCCTCGGTTTTACTTAAAGCAGGATAGAGCTATACATACATTAATCATGATTAATGTTTAATTTCTTCATGGTTTTCATTTGATATAGTGGTCTGAAGAACCATGTGCAGCACATCTTACTCAACGAGATGGCTACCAGGCAGCAACGCAAGGACAACTCAAAGATCAGCTCTATCAAGAAACTATCCATTATTTTGACAAGGGCAAGGTAATAAAGGGTGGGTGGGGACAAGTTACATTAGTTTGACCAAAAGTTGCAAATTCTTCCCAGTAGAGAAAATATGTATTTTCAGTGAGTTACTTTGTATTAAGTATTAACAGTAAGAAATATAATTCATTGCATTCGTATGCTGTCTTTCCTGTAAGGCTTAAAAGAAAAATAATGTACAAATGTGATAAATAATAATTAATGATAGGCTTGGGGGTTAGCGAAAAAGTATCCAATCTGTTCTATGTAGCTATCTCTAAAAGGAAATGACAGGGACAGCTTTTAAAGATGAATTTTCAGGCAGTGAAACAAACTGAATTAGAAAGCTAGAGTTTTTTTGCAGCATATTTAATGACTTTAATGGCTTGAACTGGTTGTGGAGGAAACAACTGCAATACGTGTGTGTGTGTGTGTGTGTGTGTGTGTGTGTGTATTTCTGCTACTATGATATTAATACAGGTAAAGTATCTGTTTACAATGCCTTAACCTGTGCTGACCTTTACAAAATGAGTAATTCACAGTTTGCAAGAACATTGTTTTATTTGGGCCCTAATTGGGTATAGTAGTGTAATCATAAATGGAAAAAGGGAGTAGAAGGCAGCTAGTCTGAGCACTGCTAGGTGTTTACTTTGCTTCCTTCCTTTTGCATTTTAAAAAGTTAGCAATTTTTTTACTTAGTCATTAGCGTTTATGTAACAAATGTTATTGCTCTTTCATTGTCCTTGAATTTTCTATCTGAAACTTTGAACTTGCTTTGTCTGGCTCTTTGCATTTAGGAAACATGTGAGAAGTTTGAATACACGTTTGGACAAAATGACAATAATCGCCTACTATTATGTTTAATGTGTGCCAAAAATAGTTTGTGTTTCCAATTTTTAAGACAAAACGCCTTTCCTCCATCCTGAAACTTAGTTAAGGATGTATAATTATAATATATGGGCGACTTCAAGGTATGAACTTTATGGGAACTGATGATGAATGTACAGATAGTCCTTGACCAACAACCGTAGTGGACTTGCTCATTACAGTTAAGCTATTCTCCAAAGCACCTGCGGGTAGGACAAGAAGCAATGGGTGGATACTAATCAAGGAGAGAAGCAACTTAGAACTAAGGAGAAATTTCCTGACAGAACAATTAATCATTGGAACAACTTTTCTCCAGAAGTTCTGAATGCTCCAACACTGGAAGTCTTTAAGAAGATGTTAGATGACAATTTATCTGAAGTGATGTAGTGTTTCCTGCCTAAGCAGGGGGTTGGACTAGAGGACCTCCAAGGTCCCTTCCAACTTTGTTATTCTATTCTATCCTATCCTATCCTATCCCATCAGGCCCCACAGCCTCCTCACCTCACATCACTCATTGTGCATTTATTTTTTGAAGATCTCCAGAGACTGCTCCATTCCTGAGCCTTGTGGAACAATCCCAAAGTAGCTGCCATTTATGACACTGGACACATTGAATTGTGGACACTCATAAAATGGTGGTCGCATCTAGGGTCGCACCACACAGGTCATGAACAGAGCAGCCTGTCTTTCTTCTCTAAATGAAGTTCTACAGATCTTCAAAAGGTAAGTGAGAAGTAGAAAATGGAGTCCAGTGGGGTGGACAACCATCTCAAAGCCTTAGGGGACCTGTGGGAGCAAATGGAGGAAGATAGGAAGGGTTTGTGTGTGCTGCAGCAGTCCTATAGTCAGTCATAAGGGTGAATGACTGCAGCAGCTGTAGCTTTAGAATCAGGTTATAAGAAGCTTTTGGATGTTCTGCCATAACTTCATACTAAGCAACCACAGTCATAAGTCAAAAACTGCCTATATATCTCACTAAGCCTTTCCTTAAATAAAGGCTAGGAGACATTTAAAAAGTATTTTAAATATTGCTACTGACAACCTAGCTCAGGGGTCAGCAACCTGTGGCTCTGGAGCCACATGCAGCTCTTTCACCCCTCTGCTGCAGCTCCCTGTAACTCAAAATATGCGTCACAACTGCCAATGTGCGACATCCGCTGGTATAAGATTTATTGAGCTTTTCAAGCCCCGGTAGGCGAATCTTGGATAAATCCAAGAAAAGAAAAAAGTTTCAGAAGAAAACAGAATCTTTAATTCAACTACATATGCTAGTTTTGTGG
>JANHFT010001846.1:89933-106092 GCA_032467955.1 Pseudoxenodon macrops | reverse complement strand
TTTGAAAAAGAATTGTTAATTGTACATGGAAATGAAATTGGAAAATGAATTGTATGGAAAATAAAAAACTATTTGGGAAAAAAAGAAAAAGAAAAAAAAAGGAAATGGGTCTTTCTGTGTTTAAGGTTGCAGACCCCTGACCTAGCTTATTATATCTTAGGAAATATTTCTTGAATTTAAGAATAATTGGGACAAAAATAATTTTACAAATGGTAAGGTTTAGCTTCTGAATGATTATGATAAATTGTATTACCTCTTTTGACAAATATATATTATTATTTATAACTTTGTTTTCCTGCGGGATTTTTTAATAGTTGATTATACATCTTACAATGATCATCCAATACAACTGATAACATGTTTTGGAATTCTAGTGCTCTTTCATAATACGTAATACAATTTCAAGTTCTGTTTTAAATGAATACAGAAACTCTGTAACATGTTACAACAGCTAGATTTCTTCACAGTAACATGTATGAGCAAAATATTCACAATTTCTGTTCAAATGAATGAAAAAAATGTTGGATGGATAAAAAAATAATAGGCAAGCAAAAGGAAAGTGAATGTACATCTCATTTCTTAGTTCACCAAAACAAAAATATAATTTCAATACATTTTTGAATAAAATATTGAATTAAAATTATTTTAGATTCCAGTTCCATCCTAGAGTGCACACTTTTATCTGTGAGATATTCATTTATATATTAATTTACTTTTTGGAAACAAAAAAAATCCCCACTGGTTCTGCTTTATGCCAGCAGGTGAGAAATTTTTTTTTCCTGCACCCTCACCTGCATCATTTTTATTTTCAGCCCTTTTGCCCCTCACTGTTCACATCATTAATCATTTTAAGCTTACTTAGGGTTATTGTTAGATTTAGGAAGGCTTGGATCATGAATTTTGGCACAGGAAGAAGCAAAGAAATGGGAAACAAACAGGAGTTTCTTAGGTTCAGTGGGCAAGTTCCTAATGAAATTTATCTCTAAGTGAACAGTAACACTATCAAAAAGCCCAACATAGGAACAATAAGAAATAAAAAAGAATCTTCAGTGGTTGTTACTTTAAAAAAACAGTTAATATGGGTGAACAAGACCCTGCAGTCATGACTGTAAAGCTTATGGCGTGTTCAACTTCCTAATTGAGAGTAATTTGGCATTGGCTGCTGCAACTAGAAGCCTTTAACTGTTCCTGAAAAAAGTCAGAGAATTAGAACAATGACTGGCTACTTCTCAGTCAATGACAGCTTTATCAAATCTTGTCCACACAAGAATTGATAGGAAGCAATATTCCGTAAAGAAAATAAACAAAAGAGCAGGGCTAAGATAACATCCAAAAGCAACGGATACGGGACAAATTCACTGTCACTAAAGACAGTGAGTCATGCTTTTATTATTTGTAAATTAGATTATTTAGATTGTGAGGGTGAAGGTTCATTCTCCAAGCTTGTAGGTTGATTTCAGAACGTTTCATTACCAGGCTAGGTAACATCTTCAGCGGAGTTCAGGGGATGTCAATATCAGTGTTCTTCTGTTATAAGGGCTTCAGGTGTGGGTGGATCAAGTGAGGGTCTTGTAATGACTCTTGTGATGGTCAGGTGTGAGTCATCAGTGACAGTCTTGTGATGGGAAGTTACATCAGGTGATGATTATTGGGAAGTGAAGTGCTGGTTGGGGGGCCTTGCGGGGGTTAGTTGAGGGTCGGTGCTATCTCTGGTGGGCTGTCTGGTTGATTTGGATTTTGAGGGCTTTGTAGACTGGTTGTAGGTCAATGTGTCTGTTGATGGAATTGCTTGTGGAGTGCCAGACTTCAATGAACTTACGAGTGTGGCAGGTAGTAACATGGCCAATGTTTTTTGTATTGCTCCAATCGAACAGGTGCTGTTTGGTGTTGGTGTGGGTAGAGATTAATTATTTGGGATCATGGTGTTTGACTGCCAGCTGGTCCTCGTGGATCCTGGTTTTTAATTGACATGATGTTTAGATTGTGCGAAGCCGCTCTTGAAGATGTGGCTACCTATTTTCTGGTCACCATTAGTTGATTCCACAAAGTAAAGATAGTCCTTGCTTTTACTGACCATTCAAAATATAAATTCAAAACGAGGCTTATGACCAGTTCTTAAGGTTGCAGCCATTGTAGAGTTCTCATAGTAACGTGATTGCAATTTGGGTGTTTGTCAACTGGCACACATTACCTCTGTGACCTTTACAACTAGCCAGCAGGAAGTCCTAAATATTATCACATTTAATGATTCATAATAATTGCGAGTTAGAACTCAAAAAGAAAGAATATTTTTATGCATCCTTTCCATTCTTAGAAAAGGAACAGAAAAGAAAATAGTACTTTGATTGTCTATGAAAATTGGGTAATAGTTGTGTTTTTCACGACCATTGTACAATATCTGATAAAACTGATACATTATGTTTGGCCAAAGCCTAGCTATTTTTATAATGAAAATTGTGTTGATTGACAGGAGAAGGATATTGTCAGAGTCTCAGACATGACTTTATAGAAGAAATCTCACACATTCAGTTTGTCATGGCTTCGTTAGGCTCAAGGCTTGAAATCAGCTTCTGGGTTTCACAACCTTGTCTGAAGCAATAATAATCTTTACTACATACTAGGAAGAAGCTACTAAAAATGTAGATTGCCCTATGTCAACATGAATGTACAGTTCTTTGAAAAGAAGGATACATATAGCAAGTGGAAAAATGATTGGTCACCAGGGAAGAGTGCCTGTATATACTACAAAGATTGTTTAAGAAAAGTTAAGGCTCAGAATGAGATTAAGTTGGGGGGGGAGAATTCTTTTAAGAACAAAAAAAAAAAGAACTTCTTGAAGTGTTTTCAAAACAAAAGGAAGAAGAAAGGAATCTCTATACGAGCTGCTCACAAATAAAAGGAAAGACAGAACTACTCAATTTCCATCTTATATTCAGTTTCAGGAGTGTAATTGTTCCACAAATCATTATAAAGGGCAGAATGAATGAGGATGACAGAAATATGGTCAAGAAATGTCCGTTTACTTTGAATTAGTTGACCATATGATTGCATTCTACGGTTCTGAAGGAAATAACTGATCCTTTGGTTAAACCTTTACTTAATATCTGTGATAAATATAGTGGGAGCGTGAAGTACCAAACAATTGAAAGGGGACCAATGTTATTCATATCTTCAGAAAGAAAAAAAATAAAGACCCGGAACCATTCAGTGTGACATTAATTCTTGGGAAGATTCTGCAACAGATCATAAAGAGATATATCTGTAAGCATCTTGAAAACAATGTGATAACTATTAGAAATCAGTATGAATTTACCAAGAATAAGCCTTGCCAGAGTAACCTAATCTCATTTTTGATTGGGTAATTTACTTAGTAGAATGTGAAAATGTAGTAGATGTATCTTGATTTCAACAAAGCATTTTGTATCCAAGGCACCATGATTATTAAGTTGAGCTGACCATATACCAACACCATAGCCAATAATTAGTACTCTAAGAACAGCATCTGGTCTACAATATATTATCTGGAATATATTTTAATCCTTCATGGGTTGTCTTCATATTTGCATATGTATTACTCAGCAAAATGGAATCAGCACATGATTCACAATGTGAGGTGGACAGTACAACCAACAGATGGATTCATAGTTGTCTGATCAATCATACTAAGTGTTTATTCCTCAACAGAACTACATCTAGATCAGGGGTGTCAAACTTGCGTCATCATGTTGTCATTGACCAGTGGTGAAATTCAGAAATTTTCCCTACCAGTTCTGTGGGCGTGGCTTTGTGGGTGTGGCATGTGACTAGGTAGACATGACCAACTTTTTTTACTTGTTAAAGCATTTTTTTACTACCAGTTCAGGCAAATTAGTAAAAATGCTTTTAAAAAGTAAAAAAAAACTTCTGACGATCAGCTGTAACAATCAGCTGTGCTGCGCAATCATTGGAACCTTTTTTAAAAAACTTTTTTAAAGCATTTTTTTACTACCAGTTCAGGGAACCGGTAGCATTTTTTTACCACCAATTTAGGTAAACCAGCCCGAACCGGTAGCATTTCACTCCTGCACGTGACGTATCGTGATTTTTCCCTTTGCTAAACTGTGGGTGGGAGTGACCAGTACGTGATGCATCTGGCTCGCAGGCCATGAGTTTGACACCCCTGATTTAGATGAAGGGAAGCATGCAATGGAGTACTTCAAGATTCTGTCTTAGGCCCAGTGCTCTTCAACATTTTCATAAATGATCTACATGAGAGGGTAGAATGAGGACTCATCAAATTTGCAGACATCACCAAGCTAGGAAGAATAGCTAGCACTTTGGAAGATCAACTCAAGATTCAGAAGGATCTTGACAGACTTGAACACTGGGCCCTACCCATCAAAATTCAGTTCAGTGATAAGAAAAGGAATGATGCCAAGAAAGATACATAAAAGAATGCAAAGAAGAGCAACAAAGGTTATATGGGATCTCAAGATAAACCTTGCAATAAAGGATTGAGGGAAATAGGTATGTCTAGACTAATGAAGAAGAGAAGTAGGGATGATATGGTAGCAATATTCCAGTACTTGAGGAGCTCTCAAAGAAAAGAGGAGGTCAACCTATTCTCCAAAGCATCTGAGGGTAGGACGTAACAGGTGGAAGATCATTAAAGAAAGATCCAACCTGAAATTTCTTCACAGAATAATTAATCAGTGGAATGACATTTCTCTAGAAATTGTGAGTGCTCCATCACTGGAGGTTTGTAGAAGAGATTGGACAACCATTTGTCTGGAATAGTATAAGTTTCCTGCTCAAGCAGGGGGTTGGACTAGAAGACTGTCAAGTTCTCTTCCAATCATGTTATTCTCTATATTTTCATAGCATGTGACCTTTGTTAATTTTAACTTTAGTTGGTTTTTGTGTGTGTTTGTGTGACTTCCTGTGATCTGCAAACCTGATCCTTTGGGTTAGTTTGTGAATCAGTATAAATCAGGAAACAGATTAATTCACTAACCGGATTACATGTGACATTTGACTGTAAATGTGTTTAATGAAATTAAGTTTCACATAACATTATTTCTTGAGTGCTTCACTTTTTCTCAGGGATCCTTATCTACCTTTGAAATGATAACTACATATACTAGGGCTGTATATACTGCAAATGTATAGCAAATAAGCAAAAGAAATAAATCCAAGAAAAGACAGAAGGATATTATTAGTGCTATAAAGTTTTTTATAAATATTTGATAAAAATAGTTCCTAATAAGATTCAAATTGGCAATGCTAGTTTCAGAGTTATCAAAACATTTTCTTTGAAGCATTTCAAATACACTGTTCCCACAGTTCATGCACATAAAGCTGAAGAAAATTTCAATGTAATGTAAGTTTGCAAGCTGGCTGGGGAATTCTGGGAGTTGAAGTCCGCCAGGCTTAAAGTTGCCAAGGTTGGACACACCTGATCTAAATGATACCCCGTGAAGCATTTATGTCCTTTTATATGAAATAAGTGAAGGAAACTTCTGACTATCTTTTCAGTAGAGGACAGAGATGAATAAGATGAGAAAGTATCTCAGCGTCTCAGTAGGGAATGAAAAAATGAAAACATAGCACTAGTTTCCTAAGGTTGTCATCAGTACAGTGATCAAGGAAATTCAACTACTGAAATATACGCATTTGGGTAGCACCTTTGGGAATTTTACATCTAAATACTGATAATAAGAGAAAGATAAAATAGACCTATATTTAGGAAACTGACGTCCTGAGAGTGCTCATCATTCCATATTTCACTCCTGTTGATTAGGAAGCCACTGAGATATTCTCTAATTATCAACTCAAGTACATCTTGTACTTTACTGATGATTACAAGTATACTGTAGAAGAGCAATTTGTCTATTCATTTTAACATTATTACTTCTAATGTCTAGATAAACAATTTTGGAATAAAATACTAAATATATATTTTTCTTTATGCCTATGAAACTTATTTATATGACACATAAGCTAAAATGGCCACTTTTGAAGGTGGGTCTGCTGCAAATAAAAGAAAGGATGGTAAGAAAATGAATACAGGAGAAAAGGAAATGGAAAAAGTGGGGGGGGACAGATTAAAGAAGCTATGAAGAAAACTAAAATTAAAAAAAATATTCTTGAGAATGCATTTACTGTTACTTGTAGATCACTGTTATTTACATTACGTGATGAGAGAGAAAAGCAATTCCTTTAACCCAGGTGCAGAGGACTTCACCAAGACTCATAGTTTTAAAAAAGTAATTTTCATCTAGGGCTCAGCAGGGAACCACCTAAAATACTGAATTAGCCTCTTTTCCCCACTCTTGTCAAAAGGATCTGCATGTACTTTTAAAGGAAACCATGGAGGTAACAACTTGCCTTTAAATGTTATAAAAGTAAACTTTAAACCAAAGAAATAACATAACCGAATAAATGTTAGATCATTTTTATATGTTCTTCTGATTTCCTGCAATTTAAAAAAATAATTTCATTGATGTCTGATCTTTTCAGAATAAATTATGTAGCTTTTACTTTAATTAGGGATACATCTAAGTAACCCAATGCTTTGCCAGTAAAATGTACAAATTGTAATACTTTCTTCACAAGTTTTCCTAACGCTTCCCTTATTTCAGGTTTTTAGTGTCTACCATCCCATTTTTTTCATTAATACAGTTGCTTTTCCTTACTGATTTCCCTTCATACTGACTCAGATGAACCTTTTCAAATATTCCTGTTAAGTTTTCTTTTCTACTTAGTATCTCTGCTTTGACTGCAAGTGCTATTAGTTAACAAAGTGCTACAGTATTTGCTTATTGATTTGATTGTCTTGCAGTGAAAGGCAGAATAGAAATCCTGAATGCATAATTGAAATGATGTGAGCTTTATTTTTTATTGGTTTATATCCTACCTTTATTTTTATAAATAACTCATGGTAGTGAATATATGTAATGTTTCCACCTCCTATTTCCCCCATAACAATCCTGTGAAGTCAACTGGGCTGAGAGAGAGTGACTGGCCCAAAGCATTCATGTCTAAGACAAGACTAAAATTCACAGTCTTCTGATTTGTAACCTGGTGTCTTAACCACCACACCAAGCTAACTCTCACATACTGTACATAGTACTAGTTCATACTAAACTATGGTATGAGTTTCCCCATCACTGCATCATATTTTCACTAAGATAAACACTTACCGTAATCCAGTTTGTTGCAGCATGTAGATGTATTACCCCCTACCCTGGATATTCAATACTGTAGAGGGTGAAATGTCAATACCGATACAAGGTTCATAGGTTCTTTTTATGGATAAAGACACAAGGTTAGGAAGCATGACACCATGGGTTATAGACACCATGTTAGGCACAAAGATAGCTGGGTGATTTTAGCGCAGACAATTCTTCTCAGCCTAGGAAGGAGGCAATTGCAAACTATTTTTGAAAAATTTTGCAAAGAAAATTACAGGGTCTTGGTCAGACAGTCACCAGGAGTGAAGACTGACTTGAAGACAAAAACAAAAGAAGACAAAGAAACATATATAGCTGCTTCAATTGAATTTTAAATGGTTAACATTAAAAAGAGATGTTTTCTTTTAGAATCTGATTCGTTCTCAGCAAGAAGAATACCAAAATTCTGTTCCCCTGGCCAATCTCAAGATCTATACTTTCATTTTAAAAAGTTGAAATTTCCTTGTTCAAGGGAGTCGTTTTTAAAGAATCTGCACCTTTATTCACTTGTGCCTTTTTAAGATAACTTTCACGTTTTTAAAACATAGATGGGAAAATGCTGTTATTTACTGAATATCTCTCTTAGGGTAGCTCATTCTTCTGAAAATTTGTCATACCATAAATGATGTTGAGATTTTTTTTTCCAAAGCAAAAAACCTTAGGAACAGCTGAGATCGAACATTATTGACTTAAAAAAAAAAAATTCAGTTGCCAGACACATTTGTGATAGTCAGATTGTATTCTCAACAACTACTCTGGGGTGAGCATATTGGTTGTTATGGAGTCTTCATCAGATAGTAGAAACTAGTCTTATAATATTGTATAATGACATTATATTGTGTGTGTGTGTGTGTGTGTGTGTGTGTGTGTGTTTGTGTGTGCGTGGGTTGTGCACATATATCCTGTCATTTCTCCAGGCTTTTCATAGTTTTCTCCTATTTTGGCAACTTATGGTTTCCATGCCCATAGATCTGGGTTGTTTTTTTTCTGTCAATAGCCTTAGGTAATTCTTGTTGCTTTGTAGGAATACATTTTTCCTAATCTCTGCACTTTGTAATATTTATACACATGCTTACAATTACATCAATGTAGCATAGAATCTGTCAGTAAGCATAGATAAAATTGAAATTGTTATTGCTGTTGTGGAGGAATATTAACTGAGTTTTAGTTTTAAATACTGAAAATTTTAAAATATGTTTTAAAAGTTAATTAAATTGTAATTACATTTTTCACAGATGTGGGAAGAAGCCATTGTCTTGGGCAAAGAGCTTGCAGAACAATATGAAAATGAAATGTTTGATTACGAACAACTTAGTGAAGTACTGGTATGTTTGTCTTTAACTCACTGTAAATGACTCTAATCACGATACTTAACATAAGTATCTCAGTATTAATTACAAAGCTAATTCAAATAGGACTACGCTGATATCTGAATAGAGCATACATATTTCACAACATATTAAAAGTAACACATTTGAATTAGAAATATGCCTTTTTAACAAAGCATATTTACTACTGATTTTAGAGTTTAGGTAGTCCTTGGACAGTAACCGGGATTGTAATTTGTGTTGCTAAACAGAAATTATAAAGCTCAGTGTCACATGATCACATTACTTAGCAATAGCAATTCTGAACAGACCTGGTTGCTGTTGTTAAGCAAGGACCATGTGGGTTGTTAAGTGAGGGCTGATTTCAGTAGTGGTCTGTGCCTGTTTTAAGAAAAGAGTTTACCACAGAGTTATCCTGAAATGTTTATTACTAAACAATTAGCTTGTAAAATTTTGTGTACAGAAATTTTTAGCAAATTTCTTTGCATAAATTTTCAGATAGTTATGTAATTATGGTCTCTCTTGTTCTTTGTGTATAATAAGTGGTGATATACATTCAAGTATCTCCTTTTCTCTTATAGTGTTTCTATATAGTGCAAAGTATAAGTTGGTGTAAAAGAATATTATGATATCTGAATTAAATCAAACAGCGAACTAGAACCAGAAATTTATACCTAACATAATTATACTGTAAAGATGCAAAACATCTTGGCTATCCCAGAGTTATGTTTGATGAAAAGTAAAGTAAATCCCCAAATCCTATATCATTAAACATGCTGGGCTTGACTAATAATGGCGCGCAAACACACAGACACACACAGACACACACACTGCACCTACACCCATACACTGCTCTCTTCACCAAAAGAAAAAGAAGGTGGGATATAAATTTGATGTCAGCGAGTTTAAATTAAACGTTTCTAATTCATCCCATTGTTTATACAATGACAGTTGCCTATATGTATGCATGTGTATAAAATACTCTCTAGAATCCCTTGGGATCAAGGCAGTTAACATCTTATGGCAGAACGAACTATCGGAAAGCAACCTATGAAGTGGTAAAACAGTATCACATACTGGATTAAGTGTACCATAAATAAGAAATGTATAACGTAATGCTTTTGGGCCTCTTGATGCAGAACTTTCCAATCAATTCTTGTAGCTTCAGTCTTACTGTAGAGGAAGCAGACATGTTTCACATCTAAGAATTGAGTATAAGGGAAGAATATGCTTTAACATAGTACTGAATATTAGAAAAGATACATTAGAAAAGAAAAGCAGCATTATGACTAAGGGTCACTACTCTTAGTAGTAGTGCCAGAGTAGAGCATTAGATTATTAAGAGTTGAGCATTAGATTGTTACTCTTTCTTGGTTCAATCAAAAGCATACAGTAGTATACTGAGATAGAAGAAGTACTTCCAATAGTAGTTTCATTTATCTTCTCGTTAAAAGTCTGCCCATTTGGAAATATACTATTGTATATTTGTTCCACCTGATTCAGCTATAAAAGCTGCAATTAATTCTCTGTATTTGACCATCAGGTTTTCCCTTGACTATTAGCTGATACATTTGCAAAAAAACTTTCAGTACAGTCCATCAATAAAACAAATTAAGAGAAATCCGTCTTCTCTTTTCCATTTATCGGTTAGATTTTGCACACAAAGTAACTTACCTTGTTAATGTAGCATCCTATAGAACTAGGGTGAAATGCATTAAATGTTTCTTATTTGTAAGTAGCTGTGTTTGGGAAGGTTTATAAAGTAAAAGAAAATACAATCTGCAGAAAAAGAATGTTCTAAAAATTATGTTTTCTTAACATAGAAAAAACAAGCACAGTTCTATGAAAATATTGTGAAAGTAATAAGACCTAAACCAGATTACTTTGCAGTTGGTTATTATGGACAAGGATTTCCAACATTTTTACGGGTAAGTAAAAAAAAAAAAGAATTCTTATCTACTTTGATTTTGCTGCAGGCCAGAAAAACACATTATGTATTCTATACACTTTGAATGAAAGACAGTATTCCAAATGTTCATAAATCCATTTTATTGAGAATAAAATAGAATGGAAGATACAGTGGGTGGTCATGGTACAATAATGAATATTCGTTTTGTTTGTTTTTCTTGAATTTTGGCTAATATTTTGATACATTTTCAGACATTTTCTGGTGCTCTAGAATTTAACTCTGTGCTCCTAGCACAGTTTCTATAAGCTGAATAAAACCAATGTTTTATTTTTATGGTTGAACACTGGATGAAAAGCCAAGTGAATCATGAAGTCCACTTGTGTTTTACTAAAACATATTGCTAGAAAATGACTCATATTTCCTTGCTGGTTTCACAGTTATAGAGATAAATGCTAACAACATTGAATAACTAAATACAGCCTTGTGGAAAACCACAAGGAATCACTTGGTAGGTAGCAAAGCTATCCAAAATATTTGAATTTGAGTAAGGTGTAGAACGTGA
Source organism: Pseudoxenodon macrops (assembly GCA_032467955.1). Lineage (NCBI taxonomy): Eukaryota > Metazoa > Chordata > Lepidosauria > Squamata > Pseudoxenodontidae > Pseudoxenodon > Pseudoxenodon macrops. Next base: position 95,082 of record JANHFT010001846.1, on the reverse strand, counting down.
AATAACAGTGCTATCCTAAGAAATGAAACAGAGCAATTTTCACATATTCAAGTGCATTATTTCTTTCTTTTAAAGTAGAACTATAATAGCAGAAAATGTTTATGTGCTAAATGGAAATAAAGTAAACTTTTCATAGAATATAATGAAGTTAGGTTTACAAAAATATTAATCAAAGTTTGTTAGCTTTCTTAATGAGACAATAGCACTCTTGTGTTTGTTGTGAGGAGCTAAAAAATGTAGGGCTTAGTAGTCACAAACGAATGCTTAATAATAGCTCTCTGCCCCCCTTTTTCTCCGCTGCCTACTGCTTTTATATTTATCCATTTTGCGTTCTAAAGACTTTGATCCTTATATAGTAGCAATAAAAATGCACATAAAAGTTCAATCCAAAGAAAATAATTCTTAGAATAAAGCCAGTAAAATCTTTGGGAACATTGTTTTGGGAATTTAACTAACCAGCATAAAATGGTCATAATCATAAAAGAACCTCATTTCACAAATAATTTTCCATTCCATAAGCTGAAAACTATAATGTATTCATTTAATTCGAAAACATGTATCAGAATTAAAAAAAATTAATGTTAAGTAAATATGTGGAAGTATAAGCATATTCTTATTTCGGGAATCACTTTTTTTAAAAATAAACTATTGATTTGTGAAGAATTTTATTTTCTGTTGGTTTCTAGAAATGTTTACTTTCAGAATGTAGAAGCAATCAAACATATTCTCAACCAGAAATTGTGTGCATTTGTATATTTAAGTGGAATCTGTCAAAAACTTAAAAACATATCTGTTTATAGAGCAAAGTTTTTATTTATCGAGGAAAAGAATATGAACGCCGTGAAGATTTTGAAGCAAGATTATTAACACAGTTTCCTAATGCAGAAAAAATGAAGACTACATCACCTCCTGGTGAAGATATTAAAAATTCTCATGGCCAATGTATCCTTTAAAAGTTTTGATGACCTTGAAGTAATAAGAATCTCAACAATTTATGGGGTTCTTGTCATACCTACATTCTCTTATTGTTACATATGAATAGTATCTAGGCCAAGATAATGTGAGATTTAGCTAAAATTGGCTGATCATGAAGAAAGCTAAACAGGTTTGGGTTTGGATCATACTTGAGTGGTCCATCAAGAAGAAATCGCAGAATTATAGATTAGAATGGAAATTGGGGCCAGCAGACTATTTCCTTTCCATATGTTGGTCAAAGAAATCATAAAGAGTCAAGCACAACTTGAGTGAATTATTTTTTACCTTTACTAAGTGTGTAGGGGTGTGTGTGTGTGATAAATTAGGTATTATAGTTGCATAGTTTTAATTAGACATCACTGTAATTCTTAACATGTAACACAGATATCCAGTGCTTTACAGTAAGGCCAAAACTGGACTTACCATCAAAATTTCACAAGCCTGTATCAGAGCAAATTTTAAGGTACAGACATTCAAAATGAACAATTACTCTGAATAGTTTTTGTAGACTGCAGTTGGTTAAATGTATTACCTGCTAAATGGCCTGAAGAACTGCATCTAAATTCATCAACACAAAAAGAAAGAGGCAGTTTAAGGTGCAGCAAGAGATTCTCTTTTTTCCATTTATCTCACGAAAAAAATAATTTTGATTTCATGGCTGCTCTGTCCCTCATTCTCTCTTTTCATTTATTTTTCAATATTGATAAAAAGTAATTTGTGCCTGGCTTTTTGTTAGTGCAATTTCTGTTTTACCTGTCTTCTACATCCATGCACAAGGCCGTATCCCTGATAGATCAGTACTTTCAGTCAGGTTTTGTTTTCTTATTTCTTAACCGAAATAAGGGATTTTTGCAACTCAAAATAACCTATGCCTCCTTATAATTCCTTCTAGACAGTTTCCCATAAAATAATGAATGTGGTTTAAATATTATATACCACTAATAACCAAAATGAAACATTTCCTGAGCAGTTATCCTAGTAGTACTATCTCAGACAGGACTGTCAAACTCCTGGCCCATGGGCCAGCTGCATCACGCGCTGGCCACTGCCACGCCCAGTTTAGGGAAGGTAAAAAAGTCCTGATATGCTGTGATGAGATTCAAATAATTTAACAACCTGCCCTAATGATTTCTTCCAACAACCAGTTCACCAAACTGCTCAGAAAGTTAACAACCGTTTCTCCTGAATTGGTGTGAACTGGCTTAAATCCCACCAATGCTGATATGTCACGTGACACTGCCATGATGATGTGAGTTTGACACCCCTGATCTAAGGCTTTGGTATACTATTAAAAGAACATATCTTCATATTCTGAAAGCTATGTTTAAAAGCATTGTTATTTATTTGAAAAACTAATATGGCCATAGGCATTCTCAAAAGGAGCAAAAGGCTGAAGTCATGTCATGTGTCATCATGTCATCACCAAGTTGATTCAAATTACATATAGGCCACAGATGTTATGACACACTTTGCCAAATAATTCGCAGTGAATACTGGTAGTGTAATAGCATTAAACTCTTGACAGCCTAGTGCACCGAAAAACAAGACTATTGAAAAAGCGTCTCTAACCAGATTTATTAAAAGAGAAAAGGGATTTGATTACAGAAATCTCAATAACTGAATGCTTTTAGAACCCAATTTATAGGGAGTTCATTTTCATTCTCTGTGGAGGAGGGGAAACCTTTTTAAGGATGAACATATGAGCTACTTCTCAGTTTCCCAGAAAATAGAATAATGAGTTTGTGTTTTGAACTTACAGTATTTATCAGTCTGCCTTCCTCTTTCCTAGGTCTCAGTTGAGAAAGTCCTAATGCAGAATTTCCATTCAACCATCACCTGCAATAGTGGCCCTAGACTGAGCACTATCTCTTAATATATCTTTATGAGAAAAACCTGACTCCAGGTTTTGCTTTTTCTTTTGCCTGCACAAGCAGTACTGGGTAGTTGTGATCCTGCAGAGCCAGAAAACTTTGCTATACATAGATTAAAATTTAATTATGAAAAATAAGCAACATATTTATTCCTTATCAAAACCTGACACTCAAATTTTGGGCAGGAGGTTGGGACGACCCAATTCCATTTATCTTGTGATAGTGCAGTTTGAAAATCCTAATTTTAGGCTACTAGGATACATATACTAGGCGTATAAAAATATAACTTCCCTATAATGCTTAATACTGAAAGCCTTATTGTTAACTTAGGTATTGTGGCCATATGAGAATATACATGCAATTGTGTTTTCTTTCTTTCTAGTTTCTATAGGGTAAATGAGGTTCAGGGGTTTGAGTATTCAAGACCCATTCGTAAAGGAGAGAAAAATCCAGACAATGAATTTGCGGTAATTTGAACATGTTATGCAGTTTCCTTAATATCTTTTAAATATGCTTGTATAATATGTAAGAGAGAGCATAATATGCTTTCTATAAATCTTTACAGTTTGCATGAATATGTGACACTTAGTTTCTTGTGTTATGGATTTTTTTGTCATCAAATGCAAGATGAACAACAATATGAAACATTTAATGTTTAGTTTTTTTAAAAAGTGGTTGCTGTAATGTAAAGATTCTAGTCATGAAAAATTAATTCCTGCATGAACGATTTTCATTAATACCAGTTTCCCCCCGTTTAGTTTAACTAATTTATGCTTACTCAATACTTACTCAAAAACTAAAATGGCACCATTGAGTTAGGCTCTGTATGCATCACATTATTGGCAAACAAAGTTTATAAACACTTTATTGAGGCTAAATTACAAATAATATTAAATGCTTCTTTGCACATAATATGTAGCTTGTATCAACTGGATGGGAGAGAGAGATAATTAAAGAAACCAGAAAGGAAAAGAGAGATAATTAAACTCTTTTCCTCCATCTTCTAAAACTGATATTTGCACCAGTTGGGGATTTTATCTCGTTCATTTTCTAAGCAACAGCTCTCTACAAATAGCTGTCTACAGAATACTAGAGGATGAAATAATTGTTTGCAGTATAGACTGTTTATGTACATGTTGAAATGATGGGAGAAATAATTCACTTGTGTCTTCTATATGAAAACAAAAGCTCATGACAAAATGTAAAGAAAATTAATTAAACTGGATGCACAAGTGTTCTTTCACCAATTTTCAGTGATTGTGTTGATACTGTGCCGTTAGTACATTTGCGATGAGATTTTTGTACAAATGTTGGGTTAGGACAAGTCTATCAGTTTATAAGCATTTTACTTCAAAACCTTTCTCTTAAATTACAGAATATGTGGATTGAGAGAACTATTTATAAGACAGCGTATAAACTACCTGGTATTTTAAGATGGTTTGAAGTCAAATCAGTATCTATGGTAAGTTCGGGTCAGATGATGCTTAATAAGGTCACTTTATTAGATGGATGATACTTTTAAAGAAATCAAAATATTACATTTTGTAGATTTTGAATATTTGCAAAAATGTTCCATGAATTTATATTTGCATCAGTCCTTCTAAGGAGACCAGAATAGGAAATCAAAGTCATGCAGGCCAATATTATTTATATTATAAATTCTTGTAAGTTTAAATATGGATCCCCTCTCCTTCTATCTCCATGACGGCTAGAACATTACCTTGTTGATTTTTTTTACAAGGCTAGAAGTGCTTCATTATGAAATGCTTCATCTGCTTATCCTTCTTATTGTTCCAACTGGGCACCATTTTGGCCTAGATCCATTTGTAGTATTTAAAAATGGTGGATAATCAGCAGAGCTTCACTTTGCTATAAAGTGTTTTTGGACATCTGAAATGATTAAAAACAGTCTTGTGAGCTATGAGTATGAAATGAAAGATTCTGAAATGTTATCATGAATGAACTATAAATTCTAAGAAATTATTTTATATTTGGGGTGAAATACTATTTCTACCTACATCAGGTTTCAGAATAAATTACAAGTCTTTCATTGTAATCGGTTTGCATTTTTGTGTAAGGGATTTCTGTTAGAGCAGAATGGTTTTGGATTTGAGGTTCATGTAGCTTACATACCATCTCTCCGAATTGAATTTGTCCATCCTACAAAATTATTTTGAGAGGGGATGCTTCAGTTTTCTTCTCCATGTGACATTAAGGTGATAAGGGCTTAGAGCAGTGGTTCTTAACCTTGTTGGAGGTACTGACCCCCACCAGTTTCATATGCGCATTCACCGAACCCTTCT